>DWRD01000007.1:0-39507 GCA_022318305.1 Gerosis bhagava
TTTTTACACGCATATTACCCCCACTAATGTTGGTAGGCCGTTTGCAATATTATTAGTTCATTCTGAAAAGGGAGATTGATGGGGTAATTTGCTTCTGCGATGAAGACATTATCAGACAATATTTCAGACACAAGGCAGAAGGTAATAGCAGATTGGAGCCATAATGGCTCCAATCTTATTTAGTGATGATGGTGTTTGTGGTGCTTGTTGTACTCTTTTTCGCGCTTCTTATAATCCTTGCGACCATCACGATAACCTTTCTCATAGGCTTTTCGCTGCTTTTTCTCCAGCTTTCGCCAGTGCTTATCACGATATTCATAGTGACGATGCCAGTAGTCTTTGTCACGCCAGCGCCCACCATCCCAGTAATGACCGTAGGAATCACGGTCGCCAATCTGCAGTTTTATAGCCGGTAAAAGCGTAATCTCCTCGGCCTGGGTGACGATCGGTGCGGATGATGCCAGCAAAACGGCGGCCAGCAATAATATTTTTCGCATCGGATTCTCCTTAGCTGTGCGTTTAGTAATATGTTGTAACACAACCGACCAGCTAATTATCCAGGTTAATTCTGCTTTTTTGTCAGGAAATCACTGGGAGGATACTGTTATGTATGGATGTTAGAGGCGATCCTAATTGGCAACATGGCAGTAATTTTTCTCCGTCCAATTACACACCTTGCCCTCACCTGCGAATCATAAGACAATGTGATTTTTCAAGCGTCTACATGCCTACGGGAGTAATGATTATCGCTTCTCGTCGCCTCCTCTCCGTCACCAGCATGACCCGGCTCGGCGCGGTTGCCGCCGCCGTACTGCTGCTCGTGACTTGCTCAAGTAAAGCGCCAAAATCGCTGGTGACCGCCAGCAAACCGCCCGTTACGCAAAAATCGGCAAAAAATCAGCAGCCAGTACGCGGCGTTTGGATCACCACGGTTTCCCGTCTCGACTGGCCGCCGGTGGGTTCAATTATCGCCAGTAGCCCGGAAAGCCGCATCAGCCAGCAGAAGCTGGCGCTGATCGCCAAACTCGACAATCTGCAACGCCTGGGCATCAATACCGTCTTCTTCCAGGTCAAACCGGACGGCACCGCGCTGTGGGATTCCCACATCTTGCCGTGGTCAGACATGCTGACCGGCAAAATTGGCGAAAATCCCGGCTACGATCCGCTGCAGTTTATGCTCGATGAAGCGCATAAACGCGGGATGAAAGTTCACGCGTGGTTCAACCCGTATCGGGTCTCGGTTAATACCAAACCCGCTACCATCGCCGAGCTTAACCACACCCTGACTCAGGTCCCCGCCAGCGTATTTGTCCTCCACCGCAACTGGATACGCACTGCCAGCGATCGCTTTGTGCTCGACCCTGGGATCCCGGAAGTCCGTGACTGGATCACCAGTATCGTGGCGGAGGTGGTGCAAAACTATCCCATCGACGGCGTGCAGTTTGATGACTATTTCTATACTGAGACGCCGGGATCGACGCTGAACGATAATCAAACCTATCAGCGATATGGCCAGGGTTATGCCTCGAAAGCCGACTGGCGGCGTCACAACACCCAACAGTTGATAGCGCAGGTCTCACAGACCATCAAGAAACTCAATCCGCAGGTTGAGTTTGGCGTCAGCCCGGCGGGGGTATGGCGCAACCGCTCCCACGATCCGGCCGGTTCTGACACCCGTGGCGCGGCGGCCTATGACGAGTCCTATGCCGATACCCGCAGTTGGGTACAACAAGGGCTGTTGGATTATATCGCGCCGCAGTTGTACTGGCCGTTCGCCCGCGACGCCGCGCGCTATGATGTGCTGGCTAAGTGGTGGGCCGATGTCGTGAAACCCACTCACACCCGGCTCTATATCGGCGTGGCGCTGTATAAAGTCGGCGAACCGTCAAAAAATGAACCAGACTGGATGGTCGACGGCGGCGTGCCGGAGCTGAAAAAACAGATCGACCTCAATGAAACCACACCGGGTATTCAGGGGACGATTCTGTTTCGTGAAAACAACCTTAACCAGCCGCAAACCCAGCAGGCGGTTCAGTATCTGCAGCAGCGCTGGGGTAGCTAATTCCGGCTAATCACCCTCCCCGTTGTCGCAACGGGGAGTTTCTGTTTTCCGCATGAGAGCGCAGCGGTAGAGATTAAACCGTCAGTTCATCCACTACTTCCGCGACGCTCTTGACCTGCTGAATACTGCCGATGCCGGTTCCCAGTGAAATGTAACCTTCGTCAGTGTTGCCCTCCAGCATGCCAATCCGTAGGCCGCGCAACCCGCCCATTTCCGCGGCTATGGTTTCATTACTGGCGCCGGATTTATCTAACGCCACTAGTCTGGCGGCTAATTTACCCGGCAGCGAACGATAGTAATCCGGCAATGTGCGAAATAGCTGCAAATCCAGGCCGTTAGCTTGCACGATCATCTCTTTCACCGATTGCGGCACGCGGCTCTCGGTGGTGCTGATAAACACGGAACCGGCAAATACCCCCTGCGCGCCCAGCGCGTGGGCGGCCCTGGCGGTGCGCCGATCGGTAATCCCCCCAGCCGCCAGCACCGGCACGCGCTTCACCGCATCGACAATCAATGGCACGATAGAAAACGTTCCCAATGCCGTTCCCGGAAGCGTTCCGCCTTCGTCGAAGCCGGTGGCGACAATAACATCAGCGCCCATCTCCTCGGCCTCGCGGCTGTTTTCCGGCGTCGGGTTAATATCACGATAAATAATGCTGATCCCGGCCTGCTTAAGCGTGGCAAACAGCGAGGGAATGATAGCTCCTTGACCATAGCCGGTATAAACCACCGCTTTAACCCCCTCTTCCTTGACTACCTCTACAATCGGCGGCGTCCAGATATCGTTTTCAACCGTCGGAATGAGATTTACAGCGAAAGGTTTCTCGGTGAGTCGTTTCGTTTTACGGATCTCTTCACGCATCTTTTCTGCCGTTTCCTGCGGCGTCGAGACGGCGGTTTGTGCGGTTAAACCTGCGTTCGGCCCTAATACGCCCAGCCCGCCGGCATTACTGACTGCGGCGACTAATCGGGCGTCGGTTAGCCAGGATAGCGGCCCCTGAATGACAGGTTTTTCAATACCGAGAATATGGCTAACAGAATGGTTTTGCATGATGCGGCTTCCTTAGTGTGTTTTCTGGCGCTTAGCGCTGGGATGACGCCACTGTAGGCCGCTTTATTGTTGGGAAAAATAGTAAAAGTTATCCTTCACTGTTATTAAATAAGTAATAATCAAAGTGAAATACGATGTTGTCATCGGAGCACATTGGTACAAATGAACTTAAATTTGTTTGAATCTATTAAGATTTTTATCGAGATTATCGAGTCTGGCAGCTTTACGCGCGCCGCCGAGAATCTACAGATCCATCGCCCGGCGGTCACGAAAGCGCTACAGCAGCTTGAGCAGCACTGCGGCGTTCGGCTTCTGCAGCGAACCACCCGACAGATCCACCTCACCCCTGATGGCGAGGCGTTTTATCGTCGTAGTAAACCCCTGCTGGCGCAGGCCGATGATCTTATGGAATCTTTCGCCCCGCAGCGTCCGCTACGTGGTCAACTGCGCATAGATATGCCTATCGCCCTGGCGAAGTTAGTGGTCGTGCCGAATCTCCCCGCCTTTTATCAGCAACATCCGGAGATTGAAATTGTGCTGAGCAGCTCCGACCGGCGGCGGGATATGCTTCGCGAGGGCCTCGATTGCGTCCTGCGCATTGGCGAGCTTGAAGACGGTGACTATATCGCACGTCATCTCGGTACCGTCGGTATGAAAACCTGCGCCAGCCCGGCCTATCTGGCGAAATACGGCGTTCCCGCAACTCTTGACGACCTGCGGCATCATCAGGCGATCAACTGGCTGAATAACAGTAATCATCAGACCATGCGCTGGGTGTTTCAGACTGACGCCGGGCAGCAGAACATTTCGCTAGCGGGTAAACTGGTGGTGGATAATTCAGAGACTTACATCGCCGCTGGCCTTGCTGGACTCGGCATTATGCAGGGTCTGGATCTTTTCCTTCACCCCTGGTTGAAAAGCGGCGAGCTGGTTGAAGTCCTGCCGAATAATCCGGTTCCTTCCAGGAAGTTATCGCTTATTTATCCCCATCGTCATGTTTCGCGCAAGGTGCGCGTCTTCGCCGAGTGGCTGGCGACAATGTTATAGAAATACAGATAAAATAAAGCCCGGCGCTATCTGCCGCCGGGCATGAATTAAGGTGCGGTAAGTTCATCGTAGAGCGTTCGCAAACGGCTGCGAAGAAACAGCACCGCTTTGTGTTTACGCGACAGCCACGCCTGCTCGCTAGCGCCGCTCTCTGCCGCCAGCTCCCTGTAGCTATAGCCCTGCAGCTCGGTTTTCTCGAAGGCTTCACGCTGCAGCGGCGGCAGCTCCGCCAGCGCCTCGGTTAAAGCCTCCCACAGCAGTTCTTTAAGATAGGCTTCCTCCGGCGTCTGCGCGACGCCAAACAGCGTTTCCGCCAGCTCATCCTCGGCAAAGCCGCCATCGCCATCTTCATCAGTATCGAATGTTAATGGCAACTCGCGCTTCTTACGCGACCGGTCGGTCATTTCATTACGCGCCGCCCGGAATAACCATGCCGCCACGTTCTCCACCGGTTGCTCGACCTTCATCAGTTGCAGGGTGACTTCCTGCAGGATGTCATCGGCATCGTCACGTACGGCGGTTCTACCGCGAATAAACGCGCTTAAACGCGCACGACAGGCGGCAAGCGCAGACAGCAGCCGTGATTCCCCCGCCATCGCATTGTTTACCTCGTTCACTCGGCATCCGGCGCTTTCGCCGATGGGTTATCGTCAGTCGGTTGCCCACCGCGACGTTCATGCCAGCCGCAACGGCCGCGATGTCCGTGGCGGCCGAAACGTTGGGCAAACTCCTCTCGCTGCTCCGGGGTCATGGTCATCCAGCGTTCATGCATGCGTCGACGCGCCTGCGCCATACCAAACATACCGCGATGAAAACCTAAACCGCCAAACAAGATACGGCACAGCGCCAGTAATCCCAAAGCCTGCCAGAAACCGATGCTTTTCACCCCGAAGATAGCTGGCAGCAATGCGTTCCATAGCGACATCACGACCAGACTCAGCACCACAACAATCACCGCGCCGATAATCAGCGGCCGCGCCATTCTGTGACGTCCAAAACCCTGGTGATGATGCCCGTGTCGTTCAAAATCTCTCATCGTCAATTACCTCATAAAAATGTATGTATCGAGGTAGACGAATCAGCGAAGAAAATATTGCCAATAAAAACGAAAAAAATAGCGCAATCATGAAAACGGGTAAATGACTCAGAAACTCATCGCTAAACCGAGGCCATACCCTTCGGTGTTATTACCGAACATATAGCGGGCCACCAGTCGGGTACGGGTGATAAATACCGGATACTGGCTGCTGTCGAGTTCCAGACCAATGCCGAGCGAACTCAGGCTATCAAAGCCGAGTTCACCGCGCTGGTCGCCAAGATAGATAGTATGAGCGCCTTCCAACACGTAGCGCACCGGGCTTTTCAGCAGCGTCCAGTCGGCTATCGGCGCGCGTCGACGAAGGTAGATACCCAGATTTTCGGCGCTGGCCTGCCCCTGGACCGCTTCTGATGTGCTACCGAAGGTTTGCAAATTCATCGCGGAATAGCGCGCTTCTATGTCAATATCCTGCGTTTTGGAAAACAGTTCATAATCAAGCATTAACGAACCGCCCAACCCATAAGCGTTCAGTCGCCCACCATCGAGGAAGCGAATATCAACCTCCGTTTTACGTTCGAGCGCCCAGCGACCGAGGCGTGCATCGCTGGCCATGGTGCCCAGCATCATATTGAAGATAGGCCGTAGCACCAGTTTTCCGCCCCATCGGTCCTGATACAATGGAAAGTCCCAGCCGACGCCGCCGGTAGCGGTCAGACTGTTCCATTTGGTGGGAATGGTACGGCTCTGGGCACCATCGCTGACCACAAATTGCGGATCGTAGCGACTGTAACCGAGGGTGCCTTCCAGATAGAGCGGAAAATCCTCACTCAAGGTGGCGCCGCCGCCAAATTGCGTGAGGGTTAGTTCGTTTTTCTCATTCGCGCCGGAGCCAATATTCAGATCGCTGGCGGTAACGTCAGGTACCACGGTGTAACTCATTAAGGTGAGCACCGCGTCCGCGCGCTGCTTTAGCCGACTGCCGTCCAGGGCATAGCTTTCCTGACTAACTAAAAGCACCGTCAGTAGCAGCCAGCACGCACGCGGAACACCAAATACCATAGCCTGATGCTACCTCATCAATCACGGGGGAATTCGTTTGATTGAGTATAGCCAGCAGCGTCCAAACGTTAGTTATTTTTCAATACGCTGCAGCTGAATGGCATCCGCCTGCTGCGCTTTATGAGCGAGCTCCTGGAACTGCTGCGGAGAATAAAAATTATGCGGCGCTGGCAGCGACTGCATATCCTGCCCCGGATGGATTTGCAGTTGACCCAGTTCCGCGAGCGTAAACCCGGCAACTTCCTTTGGCATCGTCAGGCGATACGGCGGCGTGCGTTCAAAAGGAACCGGCGTTGGCAGGCGATTTTCGCTGAGATCGTAATTCCGCTTCAGCACCAGAAATTTATCCGGCACTCGCCGTTTACTGTTCCACCAGTCGCCGTCGACTTCACGGAACATCCTCTCGGTCTCACTTTGCGGCGCGACCAACAGTTTGACCAGCGCCTGTTTTAACGCCGCTTCCATCGCCCGGTTATAAGCATCGACTGAACCCGCTTGCCCTTGCAAAATAACGTTAATCGCCAGACGCGCGCCAAGCAGATTGGAATAGAGGTCCTCCGGCGAAAAGGCGGAAATTTCTTCTGAAAAACCCGGAACCGACTGGAAACCATACCATTGGGCGATCTCATGCCATTGCGCAATTTCGAAGGCCAGATGGCCGGCAAGCCAGGCGGCAATCGTATATCGCTGCGGCATTGAAGCCGGCGGCGTAAAGGCATTTAACTGGACGCGGCGTACGCCCAGTTCCTCGCTATAAAAGATGCGTCCTGGCTGCCCCAGCGTCGGGTAAATTCGGCTGAATAAATAAAAGGTGTAATCAGCGGTATCACGCACATGGGCGATATCAATAAAACCGCCGCGGCGGGTATAAATAAGGCCATTGTGCTCATCGCTTAAGCCAACCAGATTTTTGACCGCGCCGAGCGCGCTATCGTTGTAATGATGCTCACCTAAGGTATCGAGCGTCAGCACATTACCAATCTGATAAACCGGGATTGGCACGCCAATGGCGCGCACCCGCAGATCGAAACCGAAGGCGCAGCATGGGCGCAGCGATTCCGGCGGCGATAATTCACCCACTACCGGGCTGACATGGTTAACGGGAATCGTCGGTAATACCGGGTCCTGGGCAAATACCGAAAAAGCAGCCGCCAATAACCACCACAAACTCTTACGCATCAAAAGCGTTCTCCATGACACAAAAACAGCGCGCATCATACTCGCCGATGGCTACACGCCGTTAAGTCAAAAACGGTATTCACCGGCGACAAAGAAACTATTGCGATCGTTAAAGCCAAATTCGGTCAGAACGTTGAAGTTACGCGTGATTTCGTACTGGGCGCCGATCAGCATATTCCATGGTGAAGTGAGTTTCTGTTTGACATCAAACTTGCCGTCGCCGTCTTTATTGACCGCGGCAATCAATGGCTGCAGCTGTGGCGGCATATGCAAATCGGCCAGGTTGCCTTTAAATTCCTGCTGCACATCCTGATACATACTGCCGACCCACACGCTGAGATGCGAAGGGCCGGAAATCCCCTGAAGGTTGAGGCGATAGCCAACGCGAGGTGACACTGTCACGGCAGAAATACTGCCGTCGAGAATATCGAAATCGGTGCGGGTGTAGTTTGTATCGACGAGGGCAAACCAGTTCTCATAGCCGCCAGCCAGCGTGAACCCGCCTCCCCAGGTGGTACCTTTAAAATCGAGAACAAAATCGATATTTTGCAACTCGCCACTTTGATTAAGGTTATGCACTGCGCCGGCGATGATGCGATCCAGACCGCGGTATTGCGTTGGGTCGGCATCGACCGACACATTCGACACCGACGAACCGCGGGTGTGGCCTAAAATCCCGTAGACATTAAGGAACGGAAATACCCACATATCGAGACGAAGATTCTCGGTTTTGCTCTTCTCCCGCGTGTGCCCGGCATCGATGGCGAACATATCGCTGGGGATCGGATGGTTACCCAGCTTCAGTCCGGAAAAGGTGATGCTGTCGACCATAATATCCTGGCGCATATTCATATAGCTGAGATTGACGCCAAATGGCAGCGGGATGGAATAACCGCGGGCGCGGGCTTCGTCTCCCCAGATGGGAAAGTAGCTATCACTGTCGTCACTTTCCGCCGCACAGGCATTCCACACGGCGCCAGAGGTCAACAGCAGCGTCATGACGGTTATTTTCCATCTCATTTTTATTCGTACCTTTACAGTCCGGAACCCACGTTAAAATAGACCGCCTGTTCGTGTTCGCTAAATGCGACATCGACGCCGGTAAATAAACCATACTGACGGGCGACCAGATAACGAAAACCGGTGCCCCACGCCACTTCGGTTTGCTGCCACAGCGACCCCGCCTCATCGCTCGCACTGCCGATACCGACAAAACCTTGCAGGATCCAGCGCGGCGCAAATTGCCAGGCCAGTTGCGTCTGGGCGACAGCGACATAATCGCCCTGATAGCGAAAACGCGAGATGCCGCGCAGTTCGATGTAAGGCCGGGCCATTGGCGTTAGATGCTTGTCATGATGAGTCAGCGACTGATAATTTGCCGCCAGCGCCAGGGTTAAGGTCGGCGCCAGCGGTAGAAAGTATTTACCATCCAGCGACAACTGATTGTAATGATAGTCGCCGCCGAGAAGAGCGCGGTAAAAACGGTACTCGCCCTGCAGTGATAACCCTTTCTTAGGGTAGAAAAAATTATCAGTGGTGTCATATTCCGCCACCACGCCCAAGGCCGAAGAGGTGCTGTTTTCCCCCAGCACCCGCTGCCACACCTTGTTAATCAGCTGATTGTCCGCGGTTACATCGGTGTGCGCATAGAATTGCGAGGCGCCGAGAAAAACCGGTGAGTCCCCCACGCGGAACAACAGCTTTTGTAAACCGCCAAAGCCTTTGGTATGGGTTTGCACCGCCACATTTTTGTTAAAACCGGCAATGTCGCCCGAGTAGATATCGAGATTGACATTGGCGTAGCCCGCGCCAACCAGATAACGAATACTGTCATGATTCCAGGTATGACGATGCGCGGCGCCGATGAACCATGTACCATTTTGCGTCCCACCACCGCCGAACCCGGTCAGCGCCGGTGGAATAAAACGATCGCCCTCGCGGGAGCCTTTACCATGCAGAAATAAACCAAACAGACCGCCGCCGTAGCCGATAGCCGGTTCGGTAATCATCACCGGCACCGGCAAAAAACCGTACGGGTTATCCTGCAGATACTGGCTCATATCGAGCATGCCATCTTCAGGGTCGAACAATTGGGCGGCACGAGACGCGCCAGGCGCGAGAGCAAGCATCAGTAAAAGAGTAAGGCCTGCCAGCTTCATGCGGTCTCCAGCACTGACGCATTCATAAGGGAATATTAAGGGAATGAGCTAAAAATATATCGTAAGCCCTTGTTCTTCGCCAACTTACCCTCTCCTTACTTTGCTTATTTTTGGATAAAAAAGCGTGGTTAATCACACAAATTGATAAATGTTATTTATCGTTCTGGCGCATGACCATTAAAAAAGTGACAGTGTCACCATATGCGATGGTTTTTAGTTCGCCGCCGTTGTAATCAAAAAGTGAATGACGTATAACATGTCGCAACCGAGGGGTGTCCCGTGAGGGCTGAGATGGCGTAAAAGCCGAACCCTTTGAACCTGATCTGGGTCATGCCAGCGAAGGGACGGGTCGGCATGTTCGCCAGTTTTCAGTTTTGCCTGTTCACACTTCTGCACGCCCGGATCTCCCCCTATTTTCAGGAGGTCCCATGATGATTCCGGCTTTTACCCAAGGTCTTTACGGTCGACTGCGCGAGCAGGCCGGTGGCGAATGGCAACGCTACGTGTCGCACCCTTTCCTCCAGCAATTAGCCGCGGGTACGCTGCCGCAGGCAGCCTTTCGGCGCTATCTGACCCAGGATTATCTTTTCCTAATCCATTTCGCCCGCAGCTATGCCCTGCTGGTCAGCAAACTTCGCACGTTGCCGGAGATGCGCGCCGCCGCCGCCTCGATGAATGCCATCCTTGCTGAGCTACCGCTACATGTAGGCTATTGCGAGCAATGGGGGTTGAGTGAAGACGCTATGGCCCTGCAAAGCGAAGCGATGGAAACCATCAACTACACCCGCTACGTACTGGATATCGGCCACTCCGGCGACGCGTTGGATCTACTGGCGGCGCTGCTGCCCTGCGTCGCGGGCTATGCGGAGATCGGGCTTGGTCTGCTGCACAACCCACAAACCAACTTGCACGATAACCCCTACGCGCCGTGGATCCGCAATTACGGCGACGAGAGCTATCTTCACGGCGTCAACGCGGCGATCGACCTGCTGGAAACGCTCTGGCAACAGCGCGGCGCGGAATCCCGGTTAGCCGGACTGAGCGACATATTCACTACCGCTACCCGGCTGGAAGGTAATTTCTGGCAGATGGGACTGAACGCCGCCGGGCAGGACCAGGGGTGATGGCGCCAGGTATTCACATTCGCGATTTATGTCTGCGCTTTGGCACCCGGACCCTCTTTCGCGATCTCTCCTTTGATATTGCCGCCGGGCAATGGGTATCGCTGCTGGGGGCCAGCGGCGCGGGCAAAACCAGCCTGTTGCGTATTATCGCCGGGCTGGCGGCGCCAACCCGCGGAACCGTCGTCGCCAGCGATGGCCTTCCTGTTACCACGCGATTGGCGTGGATGGGGCAAAAAGATCTGCTCTATCCGTGGCTTAACGTGCGGGAAAATGTCGCCCTCGGCGCCAGGCTGCGCGGTGAAAAGGCCGATAACGCGCGGGTAAACGAGCTTCTTGAGCTGGTCGGGCTCGCCTCCTGCGCTGATGAACGCCCGGCCGCGCTGTCCGGTGGGATGCGCCAGCGCGCGGCGTTGGCACGCACCCTCTATGAGGATCGCCCCATTGTGCTGATGGATGAACCGTTTTCCGCCCTCGATACGCTTACCCGAACGCGGATACAGACCCTTGCCGCGCGCTTGCTCACCGGGCGTACCGTAGTGCTCATTACCCACGACCCGATGGAAGCCTGCCGCCTCAGCCATCGGCTGCTGGTGCTTTCGCCGACGGGCAGGATTGATGATAGTCATCATTTAAGCGGAATCCCGCCTCGCGCCCCGGATGATCCCGCGCTGCTGGCAAGCCAGGCGCAGCTGCTGCAGCAATTGATGAGGGCGAACGGATGAGGGGCAAGTTACTGCGCGGGTGCAGCGTATTTTGTGGCCTACTGTTGCTCTGGCAGCTGGCGAGCTACAGCGGCATTCCCACTTTTTTGTTGCCTTCTCCTGCGGCGGTCGCTGAAGCGCTGTGGAATAACCGTAGCTATCTGGCCAGCCATACCCTTGTCACCCTGAGCGAAATTCTCAGCGGAATGGCGCTCGGCGTCGCGCTCGGTATGGTGCTGGCGCTTTGTATGACCATGTCGCCGCGATTACAGCGGTGGGTAATGCCGCTGGTACTGACCAGCCAGGCCATTCCGGTCTTCGCCCTCGCGCCGCTACTGGTGCTGTGGTTTGGTTTTGGTATGAGCGCCAAGGTCATGATGGCGGTGCTGGTTATTTTCTTCCCCGTTACCTCGGCTTTCTTTGATGGTCTGCAACGGGTCAATCGCGACTATCTCGATCTGGCCCGCACCATGGGCGCCTCCTTTGGCGCTCAATTGCGCCATGTCCGACTGATGGCGGCGCTACCCGCGCTCGGTTCCGGCCTGCGGATGGCCGCCGCCGTCGCCCCCATTGGCGCGATTATCGGCGAATGGGTCGGCTCCGCCGAGGGGCTTGGCTACGTAATGCTGAATGCCAATGCCCGCCTGCAAACCGATATCTGCTTCGCCGCCTTGTTCATTTTAGTGCTGCTGACCATCGCGCTGTGGTTGGTGGTCGACGCCTTTTTGCACCGGCTGATCGACTGGTCGCCGGAATAACTTATCAACAGATAATAAGGAAGAGATATGCGTATACCTCTGTTGGCCGGCCTCACTCTGCTGGTCTGCGGCCAGGCATCGGCAAATGAAAAGCTGACCCTGGTACTGGACTGGTACATCAACCCGGATCATGCGCCCATTATGGTGGCGGAACAGATTGGCGCCTTTCGGGATGCCGGGCTGGATGTCAACATCATCCCCCCTTCCGACCCGGCGCTCCCTCCGCGCCTGGTTGCCGCTCGCCAGGCGGATTTAGCGATAACCTATCAACCGCAGGTTCACTTCTTCGCCGATGAAGGACTGCCGCTGGTTCGCGTCGGTACGCTGATCCACTCGCCGCTGAACACCGTGATTGCGCTGGATCCGCGCATCAAATCTCCGGCCGATCTACAAGGTAAAAAAGTGGGATATTCGGTGAGCGGTATTGAACAGGCGACCCTGGCCACCATGGCGCAGCACGCCAACATCGCCCCTGACAGCATCAAACTGATCAACGTTAACTTCCAGCTCACCAGCGCTCTGCTGGCCGGCCAGGTTGATGCCGTTATCGGCGGTTATCGCAATATCGAAGCGCTGGAACTCAAACTGCAGGGCAAAAAACCGGTGGTCATGAACGTGGAAGACTATGGCGTGCCCGCTTACGACGAACTGGTGATCGTGGCAAACAAGGCCGAGGTCAACGCCCCTAAAATCAAAAAGTTTCTCGACGCATTACAGCAGGGCGTGAGCTATTTGCGCGCCCATCCGCAGCAAACCTGGCAGCGGTTTGCCAAAGAGCATCCGGAACTCAATACCGAACTGAACCAGCAGGCGTGGTTGCAGAGCGTGCCGCTGTTCGCCACCGATCCGGCAGCGTTAGATAAGCCCCGCTATGACGCGTATGAACAATTTTTATATAACAACAAGTTGGTGAAAAAAGTAACACCTTTAGCAAATTATGCGGTTGAACTGCGTTAAGTAACCATAAAACTGACGGAAGTATTTCCGTCAGTCATTCAGCGAAGCGGTAATAAAAATATATAGACTTTCTCACTAATAATTACACTTTCCATGGTTTTAAAAACAATCGAAATTTAGTTTTAAAATCAGCCAATTATATTGACATTCCTGTATGTAATAATCGCGTCAAAATAGCGCCTTAAATTAAAGATTGAATGCGGATTTAAAAAGCCATATATTGTGCGCGCTTTATGAATGCCGATTCAATTTTCTAAACCTTTTTATTCAACCAGAGTTCAAACGTAACGCTGGTTGTGGGAGTGATATGATGACGGATAAAGTCCGTATTGATACTTTAAGTGCAGATTTATTGGACGCGAACAACGAAACCTTTTTGGCTCGTCAGGCTGAATTCGAATCGAATGTCAGGAGTTACCCTCGCAAGTTACCGCTCGCTATCACCAAAGCCGAAGGCGTTTGGCTGACCGATGCGGATAACAAACAGTACCTGGACTGCCTCGCCGGCGCCGGGACCCTCGCTCTGGGCCATAACCATCCTGAAGTACTGCAGAGCATCCAAAGTGTCATTACCAGCGGCTTGCCGTTACATACCCTCGATCTGACAACACCGTTAAAAGATCGCTTCTCTGAATACCTGCTCTCTTGCCTGCCGGGCGAAGGGAAAGAGTATTGCCTGCAATTCACCGGTCCTTCCGGCGCTGACGCCGTTGAAGCCGCGCTGAAACTGGCGAAAAAATACACTGGCCGTACGGCGGTGATCAGCTTCTCCGGCGGTTATCACGGGATGACCCACGGCGCGCTGTCCGTGACCGGCAATCTGTCGCCAAAAGCGGCGGTCAACGGCATGATGCCGGAAGTCCAGTTTATGCCTTATCCGCACCTTTACCGTTGCCCGCTGGGTATCGGCGGCGAAGCGGGCGTCAAGGCATTGACCTACTACTTCGAAAATCTGATCAACGACGTGGAAAGCGGCGTTCGCAAACCTGCAGCGGTTATCCTTGAAGCCGTACAGGGCGAAGGCGGCGTGAACCCGGCGCCGGTTGAGTGGCTGCAGCGCATCCGCAAAGTCACCAAAGAGCACGGCATTCTGCTGATCATCGATGAAGTTCAGGCAGGCTTTGCCCGTACCGGTAAATTCTTCGCCTTCGAACACGCCGGCATCGAGCCGGACATCATCGTGATGTCGAAAGCCGTTGGCGGCGGTCTGCCAATGGCGGTTCTGGGCATTAAGAAAGAGTTCGATGCCTGGGAACCTGGCCATCATACCGGTACTTTCCGCGGCAACCAGCTGGCGATGGCCACCGGTCTGACCACCCTGCGCCATCTGCGTGATAACAAGATTGCCGACAAAGTCGCCGCCCAGGGCGAATGGCTGAAAGGCAAACTGGCGGAAATGCAGAAACGCTATCCGGTTATCGGTCACGTACGCGGTCTCGGTCTGATGATCGGTATCGAAATCGTGAAGCCGAACGAGGCGCAGGATCATATGGGCTGCTACCCGGCTGACGGCGAACTCTCCGCACTGCTGCAGAAGAAATGCTTCGAAGCTGGCCTGATCCTGGAACGCGGTGGCCGTCACGGTTGCGTACTGCGTCTGCTGCCGTCCCTGCTGATTAGCGACGCGGAGTTGGAAGTGTTCCTCGATAAGTTTGAACAGGCCCTGCTGGCCGCCGGCGTAAAACCGGTCTGAGTGGAGTAAGTGACCGCAATGTCCAAATTGAATCCGATTCTGGCTGGGTCCGCGGCAAGCATTGACGCTTACCAGCAGGTCATTTCCCAGGCCAGCCAGGCGGTTGCGCAGTGGCTGCAACAACCTGAAATGTATCAGGGGAAAAGCGTTGATGAACTCCGTGAGCGCATCACCCTTGATTTTAACGAACAGGGTCTGGGCAACCAGGCGGCGATTGAACGTGCGATCGAGTACTTCCTGAAAGACAGCCTGTCGGTGCACCATCCGCAGTGCGTGGCGCACCTGCACTGCCCAAGCCTGGTTATCAGCCAGGCGGCGGAAGTGCTGATCAACGCCACCAACCAGAGCATGGACTCCTGGGATCAGAGCCCTTCAGCCACCATCATTGAGATGAAGCTGATCGAGTGGTTACGTGCGCAGGTCGGTTATCCGGCTGGCGATGCCGGCGTCTTCACCAGCGGCGGCACCCAGAGCAATCTGATGGGCCTGATGCTGGCACGCGACGCCTTCTTCGCTCGTCAGGGGCATTCCATCCAACAGGATGGTATTCCGGGCGACATTCGTCAGTACAAAGTGCTGTGCTCGGAAAACGCCCACTTCTCGGTGCAGAAGAACATGGCGCTGATGGGGCTTGGCTACCGCTCGGTCACGCTGGTGAAAACCGATGAATTCGCCCGTATGGACGTCACCGACCTGAAGGCCAAGATTGCGCAAGCGCAGGCCAACGGCGAGCAGATCATGGCCATCGTCGCCACCGCTGGTACCACCGACGCGGGCGCGATTGACCCGCTGCGTGATATCGCCGGTATCGCGGCGGAGCACCAGATCTGGCTGCACGTTGATGCCGCGTGGGGCGGCGCGCTGCTGCTCTCCGAGCAGTATCGCGATTACCTCGATGGCCTGGAGTTAGTGGATTCAGTTACCCTGGACTTCCATAAGCAGTTCTTCCAGACCATTAGCTGCGGCGCCTTCCTGCTGAAAGATGCTCGCCACTACGAGCTGATGCGCTATCAGGCGGCCTATCTGAACTCCGAGTTTGATGAAGAACACGGCGTTCCGAACCTGGTCTCCAAATCGCTGCAGACCACCCGCCGCTTCGACGCGCTGAAGCTGTGGATGGGGCTTGAGGCACTGGGCAAGAAACAATACGCTTCAATCATCGATCATGGCGTGACGATGGCGAAAAACGTCGCGGAATTTGTGAAATCTCAGCCAACGCTGGAGCTGGTCATGCAGCCGCAGCTGGCAAGCGTGCTGTTCCGCTCACGTCCGGCGCAAATGGCTGGTAGTGATAGCGCCGCGATCGCCCTGCTCAACCAGCGCGTGGGCGACGCCCTGCTGGAATCCGGCCGCGCCAACGTCGGCGTGACCGAGCATAACGGCGTAACCTGCCTGAAGCTGACGCTGCTCAACCCGGTGGTGACGCTGGACGATGTGAAGGTCTTGCTGAGCCTCGTTGAACGCACCGCCCAGGAACTGCTGGCGAAATAAGACACTGCCGATTAGCAAGTGTCCTGCAAAGCCGATAACTGCTGTTATCGGCTTTTTTATTTCCCTCTCACGTCCGCGCTTCGCGCAGCAGTTGTTGGATCACCTGCTCCTGACGGGCATAATCGCCTTCGCCAAAGGCGGTATAACGCAGTTGCCCCCGCGCGTCGAAGAAATAATGCGCCGGCCAGTACTGATTACCAAACGCATTCCAGATGGCGTAGTTGTTATCTGCGACAACCGGATAGTTTAGCTGCCGCTGGCTGACCGCTTCACGAAGCTGCGGCAACGACCGTTCCCACGGATATTCCGGCGTATGTACGCCAATCACCACCAGCCCCGCATCGCGATACTTATTGGCCCACGTCCGTACATAAGGCAGCGTATGCTGACAGTTGATGCAATCGCGGGTCCAAAAATCAATCAGCACCACCTTGCCCTTTAACGCCGCATTGGTAAGGGGCGGGCTATTAATCCATGCGGTACCGCCTTGCAATTCCGGCATAGCGCTGGTTGGCCGCGGCGCAACGATCGGCTCCAGACGAACTCGTTGTTGATCCTGGGGCATAAACGCGCTGAGCCGCTGCTCCAGACGATGGGTTAAACCGCTGGCGCCCTGCAGATAACGATCGCTACCGCTGGCGATTAATGCCACTGCGGCCAACATTGCCACGCCAGCCAGTTGGCGTAACCGCCCACTTATCACCTGACCACCGCGCAAACGGGAAATCAGCCGCGCGCCGAACCACCCCAATAGCAGCAACATCAGCGCGCATCCGCTGGCATAGGAAAGCAGCAAGATACCGGTAGTCACTGAATTTCCTTGCAACAACGCCAGGCTAAATATCGCCCCCAGCACCGGTCCCGCGCACGGCGCCCAAAGTAGTCCAATCGCCAGTCCGGCAAACACTGAAGCGAGACCACTGCCATAACGATAGCTCTGTTGGTTAAGTTGATTACCCAGCGCAACCGCTGGCGATCCGAGCCAGCCTGCAACGCGTGATGACAGCAAACTGATAGCCACAACGACCAAAAAGCCCAGCGCCAGCCAACGCCCGACGATGGTCAGATTGACTAACCATCCCCCTGCCGCCGTGGCCAGCAGCGATACAGCGGTAAACATCAATCCCATACCGAACAACAACAGGATGAGTTGTCCCTTACGCCCGCGAACGCTGGCAAACACCAGCGGGATCACCGGTAAGGTACAGGGGCTGAGCAGCGTCAACATACCGGCCAAAAATGCAATCACAACAGCCATGATCATTCTCCTTCGCAACGTTGCCGAAGTGGCAACGTCAGCATTACAACAGGCGACTGTATGGCGGATATGTCCGTGAAACGGCGGTTTAGTATATGGATTTATCTGCAGTTGGAATGGATACAGAAGGATACAAAACGGCGGCATTGAGACGTACCCGCGCCTCAAGACCGCCCTGTTGCAGGTTGTGCAGGGTCAAACTTCCCTGCATCTGCCCGGCGAGCTGGGCGGCGATTGCCAGCCCCAAACCGGTACCGCCGGTATCGCGATTACGTGACTGCTCGAGGCGATAGAACGGCTGCAGTACGGCGGTGAGCTCTCCTTCCGGGATGCCGGGGCCGTCATCAACAACGTGAATGATAACATCGCCATTCGGCGGGTAACTCAGGCTGATTTCCACCTTTTCGGCGTATTTCAGCCCATTATCGATTAAGTTACTCATGATCCGCCGCAGCGCCTGCGGCTGAAGCGTCATGACGTCCGCCCCTTTACCGGCACGAAAACTGACCGCTTTACCGATATCGGCATAATCACAGGCGATGCTATCCAGTAACGCATTGAGACTCATCCGCTGCGGCGCTTCTGCCAGCGGTTCGGCCGATCGTGCCAGCGCGATGCCTTCGCGAACCAGTCGGGTCATGCTATCGAGATCCTGTAACAGCTTATCGCGGAGTGCCGGTTGGTCGGCCATCTCGACTCTTAGCTTCATACGGGTAATCGGCGTCTGCAAATCGTGGGAGATCGCCGCCAGGATCCGCGCGCGCTCCTGCAAATGGTCCTGTATTCGCTTTTGCATCGCGTTGAAGGCGCGCGCCGCGCGCTGCACCTCTTGTGGTCCCTTCTCGGCCAGCGGCCCTGCAGCCGGAGTAGCCGGTTGCAGCGTATCAATGGCGCGGGTAAAGCGGGTCATCGGCGAGACCACCTGGCGGACGGCGTACCAGGCGCAAAATAGTAGTAACAGAAACTGCGCGACCAGCACCAGCGGTAGCCAACGTGCGATGGCCGGCAGCTTTGGCCACAGGTCAATGCTTAACGGCGCGCCGTCGCGCAGGGTCACGTGGGCCTGAATATGTTCGCGCGGTCCAGGGACGGCGATAATACTCACAGGATAGCGACCGCTCAGGGCTTCCTGTAACGAGCGTACCGCATCACGGGTACGCCAGCTGGTGGGATAATCGCCAGTTTGTCCGGCAGAAAGCTGATAGCGGTAGTTACCGCGCGCCAGACGCGCCAACCAATGCGGCCGTTCTTGCGCAGGAAGACGATCAAGGATAGCCACGCTGGTGGCGACATCGTATTCAAGGTTGCCCAGCATGACGCTACGGGCACTGCTCATGCGCTCGTAGAGCAGAAGCGATAGCGTCAGGGCATTAGCGAGCAGCAGAGCGAGAAAAATCATTATCATTAAGCGCGACTGCAATGACGCCGGCCACACTTTCATTATCGCGCCTCGCGGATCGACACCGGCACTGACAGCACGTAACCCTCGCTGCGCACGGTTTTGATATAGGCGGGCTCACGCGCGTCCTCCCGCAGACGCTGACGCAGGCGGCTCACCAACAGATCGATAGACCGTTCAAACAGTTCGGCATCACGCCCCTGGGTAAGATTCAACAACTGATCGCGGTTGAGCACACGTTGAGGATGATCAAGAAACACCCGCAGCAGGCGATATTCCGCCCCGCTTAGCGCCACAATTGTGCCACTCTCGTCCAGTAGATGCCGCGCCGAGGTATCGAGCAGCCAGTCGCCAAAGGCGATAAGCCTGCCGGCTTCGCTGATTTGTAAATTGGGGGGAAGCGCGCGAGCGCGGCGTAAGATGGCTTTGATCCGCGCCAGTAGCTCCCGGGCCACGAACGGTTTCACCAGATAATCGTCGGCCCCCATTTCGAGACCAAGTATACGGTCGCTATCTTCGCTACGCGCGGTCAGCATCAGCACCGGGATATCCTGTTGGCCATCATTGCGCAACTGACGACAAAGGGTTAAACCATCATCGCCGGGCAGCATGATATCGAGGACAATCAAATCGATTTGATGGTTTTTAAGTACAGACCACATCGCTTTGCCATTAGCTGCGCCGCTGGCGCGATAGCCCGATTTCTCCAGATACCCAACGATCAGTTCGCGGATATCGCGGTCGTCATCGACAACCAGGATGTGGTCAATACGTTCCAAAGGCGGCTCCTGCGGAAAAATAAGCTCATGAAAAGCATATGCGGCTTTTCCGCAAGCGCAACTCTGCGCTTGCGGCGTGGTGAGGCTTATAAGCGATCGGCATCAATAACCGCCTGAACAAATTCCGCTGGCGCCTCCTGCGGCGGGTTATGTCCCACTGCGCCTTTAAAATCCCGATGCTCATATTTACCGGTGAATTTCGCCCGATAGCTATCCGGCGCCGGATGCGGCGCGCCATTGTTTTCCCCCTCGATGGTAATCGTGGGTACGCTAATCGCCGGCAGTTTCGCGAGTCGCTGTTCGTAGGCCGCATATTTCGCTTCGCCCTGCTCCAACCCCAGGCGCCAGCGGTAGTTGCTGATGGTGACGGCAACGTGATCCGGGTTATCCAGCGCTTTCGCGCTATTGGCGAACGTGGCATCCGTGAATGTCCACCGCGGCGAAGCCTGATGCCAGATAAATTTGGCAAAGTCATGGGTATTTTGCCGGTAGCCCGCCTCGCCGCGCGGGGTGGCAAAGTAGAATTGATACCACCACGACAGTTCCGCCTGCGGCGGTAACGGCTTCTCGCCAATTCGCTGACTGCTAATCAGATAACCGCTCACCGATACCAGCGACTTAACCCGCTGCGGCCAGAGTGCCGCGACGATATCCGCTGTACGCGCGCCCCAGTCAAAGCCAGCGAAATCCGCTTGCTTAATATTTAGCGCATCCATCAGATGCACTATATCCGCCGCCATCGCCGATGGCTGACCGTTACGCGGCGTTTTAGCCGACAGGAAACGGGTGGAGCCGTAGCCGCGCAGATACGGCACGATGACCCGGTAACCCTTCTGCGCCAGCGCCGGGGCTACCTGCGCGTAGCTTTGAATATCATACGGCCAGCCGTGCAGCAAAATTACCGCCTGGCCATCGCGTGGCCCAATATCGACATAACCGATATTCAAATCGCCGGCGTTGATTTGTTGCACCTTGTCGAAAGCGCCTGCGTCTTCAGCAGCGCACACGCTGGCGGACCACAGCGTGGAGAGACACAGCGCCGTAGCGCTGACATGACGGATTGCGGATAATCTGTTCATCCTCATTTCACCTTTTATCTGGAAGCGTTAAGCAAGTACGTGAACAGTTAATCAGGCCTGTGTATCCAGCATGTGTGGGATTTATCGTGTTTTTGCATCGCCATGTATGAGGTTTGCCGATTGATACAGTGTGATACAAACGCCAGATTTGGCGATTGTTGCTAAGTTGTGAATTTCCACTTGCCGCAGCGAACAAATCAGTTACCGTGTCAGGCATTTCCAGTACAACCACCAGATGGAGCGCGCTATGGCGATTTTTGATGGTCACAATGACCTGCTGCTCAATTTATGGCTTCACCATCGCGAGGATCCTTCAACTGCTTTCTTTGCCGGGATTGAGAACGGTCATCTCGACTATCCGCGCATGCTGCAAGGCGAATTTGCCGGCGGGCTATTCGCGCTATTCGTGCCACCGCAGGAATATATTGCCCGTATGGCGCCGCAATACGCCAGCCAACGATGGGATCCGATCGATATCCTCTGGCAGCAACTGGCCATCCTGAAACAACTTGTCGCGCACTCCGCTGGACGCTTGCGGTTATGTCTGAGCGCGGCGGATATCGAACGCTGCCACGAGGATAAGGTACTGGCGATGGTGGCGCATATTGAGGGCGCCGGAGGTTTTGATGGCGAGGGCCGCGACCTGCAGGCCTTTTATGCCGCCGGGGTGCGCAGCATTGGTCCGTTCTGGAACATTGCGAACCGCTTCGGCAGCGGCGTTAACGGTTCCTTTCCCGGTAGCCCGGACACTGGGCCTGGACTGACAGCGGCAGGTATCGATCTGATTAAGCAGGCCAATGCCTTGAAGATGCAGATTGACGTGTCTCATATGAATGAAAAAGCGTTCTGGGATACCACCCAGCACTCGACGTCACCGCTGGTCGCCACCCACTCTAATGCCCACGCGCTATGCCCGCAGCCACGTAATCTCACCGATGAACAACTGCGGGCGATTCGCGACAGCGGCGGCGTGGTCGGCGTCAATTTCGGCAACGCTTTCCTGCGCGCCGACGGCAAACGCGACAGCGACACCCCATTAGCTACCATCGTTCACCATATCGACTATCTTATTAACATTATGGGCGACGATCACGTGGCGTTGGGGTCCGATTTTGACGGCATCACCCTGCCGGACGAATTGGGCGACGTGAGCGGTTTACCACGGCTAATCAACGCGTTGCGCCATAGCGGTTATGAACAATTGGTGCTGGATAAACTGCTTTGGGGCAACTGGCAAAAGGTATTAAAAAATGTTTGGCAACAATAGGTTATATTGTAAACATAAGGTTAAATGCTTACATGTTGCCGGTTGACCTTTGTCTCCCTGAGGGGCAATATTTGATGGCCATCACAAAACCGACACAACCGAAGACGTTGATGTCGCATTTTTATAGAGGAAAAAACGATGTGGAAGAAACCTGCTTTTATTGATTTACGTCTGGGTCTGGAAGTGACGCTGTACATTTCCAACCGCTAATCGCTCCGCCCGCCGTCCGTGCGGGCATTTTGTTTTTTTATCTGGTCCGTCTTCATGTTTATAAAAGTCCTCGGTTCCGCCGCTGGCGGAGGTTTTCCGCAGTGGAATTGTAACTGCGCCAACTGTCAGGGGCTGCGCAATGGCACAATTCAGGCCACCGCCCGCACCCAGTCTTCCATTATCGTTAGCGATAACGGCAAAGAGTGGGTGCTGTGTAACGCCTCTCCGGATATCAGCCAGCAAATTGCCCACACGCCAGAGTTAAACAAACAAGGCGTACTGCGCGGCACGCATATTGGCGGCATTATCCTTACCGATAGCCAGATTGACCATACTACCGGGCTGCTGAGCCTACGCGAAGGGTGTCCCCATCAGGTCTGGTGCACGCCGGAGGTACATGAGGATCTCAGCACGGGTTTTCCCATTTTTACTATGTTACGGCACTGGAACGGCGGCCTGATTCACCATCCTGTCACCCCGCTGAATAGTTTTACCGTTGACGCCTGTCCCGATCTGCAGTTTACCGCCGTCCCCATCGCCAGTAATGCGCCGCCCTACTCGCCGTTTCGCGATCGCCCGCTGCCGGGCCATAACGTGGCGCTGTTTATCGAAAACCGCCGTAACGGCCAGACGCTGTTCTATGCGCCGGGGCTTGGCGAACCGGATGAAGCGCTCCTGCCGTGGCTGAAAAAAGCGGACTGCCTGCTGATTGACGGCACCGTATGGCAGGATGATGAACTACAGGCGGCCGGCGTCGGGCGCAATACCGGTCGTGATATGGGCCACCTGGCGCTTGGCGATGAACACGGCATGATGGCGTTGCTGGCCTCACTCCCGGCAAAGCGCAAAATTCTGATTCATATCAATAACACGAATCCTATCCTTAACGAGCAATCGCCGCAGCGCAAGGCCCTGACGCAACAGGGAATTGAAGTGAGCTGGGACGGGATGCCTATCACGCTTCAGGACTAACTATGCAGATACGCGAAACCCTATCGCCACAGGCGTTTGAACAAGCGCTACGGGAAAAAGGCGCCTACTACCATATCCATCATCCGTACCATATTGCGATGCATAACGGCGAAGCCAGCCGCGAGCAAATCCAGGGCTGGGTGGCGAACCGTTTTTACTATCAGACCAATATCCCGCTAAAAGACGCGGCGATTATGGCAAACTGCCCCGATCCACACACCCGACGCAAATGGGTGCAGCGGATCCTCGACCACGATGGCAGTAACGGCCAGGAAGGCGGTATTGAAGCCTGGCTGCAGTTGGGTGAAGCCGTGGGGCTAAGCCGTGATGAGTTACTCAGCGAGCGCCACGTGCTGCCCGGGGTGCGTTTTGCCGTCGACGCCTACGTCAATTTTGCCCGCCGGGCCAACTGGCAGGAAGCGGCGTGCAGTTCGCTGACCGAACTGTTTGCCCCGCAAATTCATCAGTCGCGCCTCGACAGCTGGCCGCAGCACTATCCATGGATCAAAGAAGAAGGCTATTTCTACTTCCGCAGCCGCTTAAGCCAGGCCAATCGCGACGTCGAACATGGGCTGGAACTGGCGAAGATCTACTGCGATAGCGCGGAAAAGCAGAACCGGATGCTGGAGATCCTGCAGTTTAAGCTCGACATTCTGTGGTCGATGCTGGATGCCATGACCATGGCCTACGCGTTGCAGCGCCCGCCCTATCATACGGTCACCGACAAGGCGGCCTGGCACACGACCCGACTGGTATAACTATGCAAAAAAGCGCAATCATCGCCTTTCGTCGCGGCTACCGCCTGCAGTGGGAAGCTGCTCAGGATAGCCACGTGATCCTCTATCCGGAAGGAATGGCGAAACTGAATGAGACCGCCGCCGCGATCCTCGAACTGGTCGATGGTCAACGCGACGCGGCAAAAATAATCGCCGAACTCAACGCCCGTTTCCCGGAAGCCGGCGGCGTCGATGACGACGTCATCGAATTCCTGCAGATAGCTTACCAACAGAAGTGGATTATCTTCCGTGAGCCAGAATAAACCCGCCGTTAATCCGCCGCTGTGGCTACTGGCGGAGCTGACCTATCGCTGTCCGTTGCAGTGCCCCTACTGCTCTAACCCGCTGGACTTTGCTCAGCAGGAGAAAGAACTCACCACCGAACAGTGGATTGAGGTCTTTCGCCAGGCGCGGGCCATGGGTAGCGTGCAGATGGGTTTCTCCGGCGGCGAACCGCTGACGCGCAAAGATCTGCCGGAGCTTATCCGCGCCGCGCGCGACCTCGGTTTTTACACCAATCTGATTACGTCAGGCATTGGGCTCACCGAGAGCAAACTCGACGCCTTCAGCGAGGCCGGGCTGGATCATATCCAGATTAGCTTCCAGGCCAGCGATGAAGTGCTTAACGCGGCGCTGGCGGGCAACAAAAAAGCGTTCCAGCAGAAGCTGGCGATGGCGAAAGCGGTAAAAGCTCGCGACTACCCGATGGTGCTGAACTTTGTCCTCCATCGCCACAATATCGACCAGATCGATAAAATCATCGATCTGTGTATCGAGCTGGAAGCGGATGATGTTGAGCTCGCCACCTGCCAGTTTTACGGCTGGGCGTTCCTCAATCGTCAGGGGTTACTGCCGACCCGCGAACAGATCGCCCGAGCTGAACAGGTCGTTGCTGATTACCGCCATAAAATGGCGGCTAACGGTAATCTGACCAATCTGCTCTTTGTCACCCCGGACTACTACGAAGAACGCCCTAAAGGCTGTATGGGCGGCTGGGGCTCAATATTCCTCAACGTGACCCCGGAAGGCACCGCGCTGCCGTGTCACAGCGCGCGCCAGTTACCGGTCGAGTTCCCGTCGGTGCTGGAGCAGAGCCTGGAATCGATCTGGTATGACTCGTTTGGCTTCAACCGCTACCGCGGCTTCGACTGGATGCCGGAGCCGTGCCGTTCCTGTGATGAAAAAGAGAAAGATTTCGGCGGCTGCCGCTGTCAGGCCTTTATGCTGACCGGCAATGCCGATAACGCTGACCCGGTGTGCAGCAAATCGCCGCACCACCATAAAATCCTCGAAGCGCGGCGCGAAGCGGCCTGTAGCGACATCAAAATCAGCCAGCTGCAGTTCCGTAACCGCACCCGTTCACAGCTGATTTATAAAACCCGGGAATTGTGATGACCACCGCCACCCGCATCGTGGAACTGGCAGACGGGATTCGCGCAACGCTGGTTCATCAGCCGCAGGCGACGCGTGCTGCGGCGTTGGTTAAGGTGGGTGCCGGAAGCCATCACGAAACCGATGCCCTGCCGGGGCTGGCCCATTTACTGGAACATTTGCTGTTTCGCGGCAGCCAGCGCTATCACGCAGACGAGCGATTAATGGCGTGGATCCAACGCCAGGGCGGCAGCGTCAACGCCACCACCCTGGCCCGCCACAGCGCCTATTTCTTCGAGGTCGCCGCCAGTAGTCTGGCCGAGGGCATCACCCGTCTACGGGATACGCTCCAGGCGCCGCTGCTGTCGCCTGAAGATATCCGTCAGGAACTGGCGGTCATCGATGCGGAAAACCGGCTTATCCAGCAGCACGATCCCTCCCGCCGTGAAGCCGCAGCCCGTCACGCGATGGCGGCGCCCGCGGCTTTTCGCCGTTTTCAGGTCGGCAGCATGGATTCTCTGGGCGGAAACTTGCCTGCGCTGCAGGTTGCGCTCGGCGAGTTTCATCAGCGCTATTATGTCGCCAGCCATCTGCAGCTATGGCTTCAGGGGCCGCAGTCGCTTGATGAATTAGCCGCATTGGCCCATTTTTTTGCCGCGGGGTTCCCTGGCGGCCTGCCGCCGGAAAGCCCGCCGTCTGCGTATTTTAGCAACAATGTGGATCTTCAACTGGCCGTTGAAGACCAACCGACGGTATGGCGTTGTCCGCTCATTGCAGTAAGTGACAATGTCACTACTTTTCGTGAATTCTTACTGGATGAAGCGCCCGGCAGCCTGCTGGCCGGGCTGCGTGAATGCGGGCTCGCGGACGATGTCGCGCTGAACTGGCTTTACCAGGATGAACGCGTCGGCTGGCTGGCGCTGGTATTCAGCAGCGACCATCCCGACGCCATCAAGCAGCATGTCGAGCGATGGCTGCAGGCATTGCGGCACACCTCGCCTGAACAGCAGATGCACTATTACAAGCTGGCGCAGCGGCGTTTTGACGCACTGACCCCGCTCGAACAGCTCCGCCAGCGGGCATTGGGTTTTGCGCCCGATTCCCCGCCCGTCGATTTTGCTGGCTTCTGCGCCAGCTTGCTGTCGGCGCCGGCCTCTTCGCTGGTTTGCCGCAAAATAGCGGCTGGCGATGGCGTGGCAACCCAGGGCTTTACCTTGCCGCTCAGCCGCTGGCAGCCACGGACGATAGTGACGGATCCGCTGGCATTTAGCTTTTATCCGCAGGCGGCGACCGCTGAGGCACCTGAACTGCCGCTAACGACCAGCCCAATGCTGCATGTCATTGCAGATAATCAAACGCCGACGCTGATCGTTCGCAAGCCTTTCTATAGCGTGCTCAGCCAGGCGCAGGGTATGGCGATAAGCCAGCAGATCCGTCCCTTGCTCGCGCAACTTCGCCATGCTGGCGGCAGCGGCGAGTGGCAAACGGTGGACGGCAACTGGCAGCTTACTCTACAGCTACCTGAATCCGGCGGCGTAGCGGAGCGCGTCGTCACCGCGCTCATGCGCCGATTATCTCAATCCGCTCCGGGGACGGTAGTCGCACCTGAAACCATCGCCATTCGCCAGCTACTACAACAATTACCTGAACAATTGACTATCGCTCCGCCGCAGGAGGGTTGGCTGGCGGCTATGGTAGGCGGCAGCAGCAATCTGGCGCGGCAGGTTGCCCGCCTGTTGAGCTTGCTCAACGCCCCGGTCAACGCCGAGCTTCGCTCTTCGGCGGGCTGTCGCCGCGGTATTCAGCGTATTCCTCACGCCAGCTCAGATAGCGCGCTTCTGGTTTTTATTCCATTGCCTGAGGGGGCGTCGCTGGCCGCGCTGCAACTGCTGGCGCTACTTTGCGAGCCGCAATTCTTCCAGCGTCTGCGGGTCGAACAGCAGATTGGCTACGTGGTGAGCTGCCGTTATCAGCGGATCGCCGATCGCGATGGCCTGCTGCTGGCGCTGCAATCGCCCGTCCGTTCCGCCGGTAATCTACTACGCTGCTGTAAAACCTTTCTTCGCCAGTTAACGCTGTGTGGGCAAGCTGAGTTCAGCCAGTTACAACACCAGCTGGCTGAGCAGAACGGTCAGGCGCGGGACGCCAGCGCAACCGCGCTCGCCGCCCTGCGCCAGCGCTATCATCTACCGGTAGCCAAGCCGCAGGACGTTAACGAGCTGCAGCTGGACGAGATCATCGCGCTATGGCGTGAGATAACTCGCCGTCGCCGCAGTTGGCAAATCTTATATAGCGCGCTAACGACGTCCACCACTTAAGGTCGTCACTGCGCATCGGCGCTTTCGACCTGCGGAACGCTACTTTGCGCGCTATCCGCAGCTGGCGCATTCGCCGGGTCGAAGATATGGTCGAGAATCGCGCGCGCCGTCGGGCCGGCGACAACGCCATCGCCGCCGCCATTTTCGAGAATGAGCGCCATCGCCACCTTCGGATGCTGATACGGCGCAAACAGGGTATAAAAAATGTGGTCGCGCAGACGTACCGGGATCATTTTGGCATTGTAGGTCTGGTTCTCCTTCAGGCTAAACACCTGCGAGGTCCCGGACTTCGCCGCAATCTGATACGGCGCGGTATGGAACAACTTATATCCCGTCCCGTTCGGCAGGTTCGCCATGCCATACATACCGTTACGGACAATCCCCCAGTATGGCGATTTCGGGTCGCCAACCTGCGGTAAATTGGCCGGCTGCTGGTAGCGTTCGACCTTATTCCCCTGCTTCATTGAGTACAAAAGATGCGGGTTTTGTACTTTGCCGTTGTTGATTAGGGTGGTCAGCGCTTTCACCATTTGAATAGGAGTGGCGATCCAGTAGCCCTGGCCGATACCGACGGAAATAGTATCACCCTGGTACCACGGTTTTTTATGGACCCGCTGTTTCCACTCTCGGCTCGGCAACACGCCAGAATACTCCTCATTCAGGTCAATCCCTGTCGGCTGTCCATAACCAAACTTGCTCAGCCACTGATGAATACGGTCAATGCCCATTTCAAAAGCGACCTGGTAGAAGAACGTATCCGCCGACTCTTCAATCGCTTTGGTCACATTCAACATACCGTGTCCGGTTTTTAACCAGTCGCGATAGCGGCGCTGAGTACCGGGTAGCGTCCAGGTTGGCGCGCCGAAGAAGGTGGTATTTGGCGTAATCACCCCGGCGGAAAGGGCTGAGAGCGCCATATACGGCTTGACCGTGGAAGCCGGGGGATACAAGCCCTGAGTGACGCGGTTAATCAGCGGGCGATCCTGGTTATCGAGCAGCGATTTGTAAGCCTGGTAGCCAATCCCCTTAACGAAGGGATTCGGGTCATAGCTGGGGCTCGACACCATCGCCAGTACGCCGCCGTCGCGCGGATCGATGGCCACGACCGCGGCGCGCTGGCCCTTCAGGACCGACTCAATATACTGCTGCAAATGCAGGTCGAGCGTCAGATAGATATTTTTGCCGGCGACCGGCGGGACTTCTTTCAGTAGGCGAACGACGCGGCCGTGGTTATCTACTTCGACTTCCTGATAACCGGTGGTGCCGTGTAATTCTTTCTCGTAATAGCCTTCAATTCCCTGTTTGCCGATATTGCGATCGGCCGCGTAGTTTTCTGCTTCGCCGTTTTTCGCCAGCCGTTGTAAATCGTTATCGTTAATTTTGGAAACGTAACCGACAACGTGCGCCAGTTCCGCGCCATAGGGATAACTTCGCTGCTGGTAGCTCTCGACGGTGACGCCGGGAAAACGGAATTCGTTGACCGCGAAGCGCGCCACTTCCACATCGGTAAGATCGGATTTCAGCGTCACTTCTTTATAGCGGCTATTGTGGTGCATATCGTCGCGGAAACTGGCGATATCATCCGCCGTCAGGTCGACAATCGGGCTTAACGCCTGGAGCAGCGCCGACATATCGGCAATTTTGCTGGGGATCACCTGCAGGCGATACAGGGTGATATTTTGCACCAGCGGAATACCGTTGCGGTCGAAAATCAGCCCCCTGCTTGGCGCGATCGGTAGCATTTTAATGTCGTTCTGGTTGGAACGGGTCTGATAAAAATCGTGCTGCTCTACCTGGAGATGGTAGAGATTGAAAATCAACACGCCAAAGCAGACCACCACCAACAGGAAAGCAATGACGGCGCGGCGGATGAATAGCATCTCTTCTGCCGAGTGGTCGCGGATCTCATCTCTCAATAGGGGCATTGGCGGCAATTTACCTGAGTCACTTGAAAGCACAAAAAATAAAGGCGGGGAAGAATAGCTTTATTGACGCATTAGCCCTACAGAAAGGTTGCTAATGAACTGGCAGAAATGTATCAGTATGTTAGAACGTGAGATGCCTTTCTTAACCGGAGAAAGGCATCAGCATGCGGGGTTCGCCAGTAACGGTTATTTTCTGGCCTCAAAGGCAATTTTTACGGCCATTCCGGCAAGTACCGTCGCCATCAGCCAACGTTGAAATTGTTGCCAGCCCGGCCGCCGCCCAAGAAACAGCGCCACCTGCCCGGCCAGCATAATAATAAGTCCGTTTACCGCCACGCTTATTAGCGCCTGGGTGCAGCCTAATATTAGCGACTGACTCAGCACGCTGCCGAGCCCGGGGGTGATGAACTGTGGCAGCAAAGACAAATACATGATAGCTACTTTTGGATTCGCCAGGCTGGTAAGAAGGCCCATCAGAAACAGCTTACGCCCGCTATCCGCCGGTAAGTCGCGAACTGCGAAAATCGGCCGCCCACCGGGTTTAATCGCCTGCCACGCTAAATAGAGTAAATAAGCCACTCCGCAAATTCGCAACGCGTCGTAGGCATAAGGTACGGCGAAAACCAGCGCGGTTATGCCAAAAGCCGCGCACAGCATATAACAGAAAAATCCCAGCGCAACGCCAGCAAGAGAAATAAAGCCGGCGCGTTTTCCCTGGCAAATCGACCGTGAAGTGAGGTACATCATGTTGGGACCAGGAGTTAACACCAACCCCAACGCCACCGCGGCAAAAGCCGATAATGAAGCTAATTCAGGCATAACTTATCTCCAGATAGGGGTAATGCCCAGGCGCGCGGCGTACTTGACCATGCTCCCCAACAGTATTCTGTCTTTAGCGCCAGTCACATGGTGTCTAAGTAGTAGCTTATTCCCGTCCGGTCGACAACCATTTCGCCTTTCCCGACCGTTTTGTCGGCTCAACTGCCCCTGATACGCCAGACGCGTATATAAAGTACAGCGCTAGCGCCAAACACAGCACCGCCGCCAGGCGTTGTGGCGAAAAGGCAATAGCGCTATTACCCAACCATCCGAAATTGTCAATCAGCAAGCTCATCGCGAGCTGACCAAATATTACCGCCACCGTCGCCGTTGCCGTGCCGATTCGCTGTACTGCCAGCACCATGATGACAATATAGGGTACCCCGCAGAACGCCCCAAGCAGTTGCCACTTTGGCACATCCAGCAGCGTCATCGACTGCTGCGGAGCAAAGAAAACGATCAATAAACCGGTCACCAACGCGCCAATGGAAAAGGTCAAAAAGGCGCTACGCAATATTCCGACTTGCGCGCCAAGACGGCCGTTCACCGCAGCCTGTACGCTTAGCAATGCGCCGCCAATCAGCGACAAAATAATCATCAACATATTCATATCAGCACCTCAATCAACGGCAATCAGCATTAATGCCGCCACAATGAACAACAGCGCAATAACCCGGCGGCGATCTATTTTTCGCCGCGGACTACCAAACCAGCCAAAATGATCGATTAACAGGCTTTTACATACCTGACCGGCGAGAACGCCGGTAATTGTCATTGCGATGCCGATCGCCGGAGTCACAATCGTTAATATCACCACATAACCGGGCCCCAACAGACCACCGGTTAATTGCCAGCCGGGGAGCGAAAAAAAAGAGGGACTCTGTCGCGGGCTAAAAAAAAGCATCAGTAAAAATGTTAATGCCGCGCCAATAGAGAAAATACTCATTGTTGCCCATAAATCACCGACCTGACCCGCCAGCGGCCCCAACAGACCTGCTTCTACGGACAGCCCCATTCCGCCGGCAATCACTAAAAAAATCAGCACACGCTGCATGTTAAATACTCTTCAGTTGTTAAGAGCGGAAGAGAATAGAACGGCGCGCTAATGCAAAAAATAGTATAATGTTGCAAACACCTTTGCAGGATCTGCATCAATGGCCGACGTAGGTAACATCAATCTCCGCGCCCTCCAGCTATTTATCGCCGTGTATGACAGCCATAGTTTTTCCGTTGTCGCGCGCCGTGAAGGCGTATCCCCTTCTCTTATCTCACGGGTCATCCAGCAACTCGAGGATGCGCTAGGCCAGCAGCTGTTCTATCGCAATACGCGTGCGGTCGTTCCAACGGAGGCCGGAAACCTGTTTGCTGACTATGCCCGCGGGATGACCGAGCAATTCGCTCACGCGCAACGCGAATTACAGGATCGCACCCAACAACCTGGCGGACTTGTGCGCATCAACGCCCCGGTCTACTTCGGCCAACGGCATATCGCGCCATGGTTAGCCGGACTGGCCGATCGTTATCCCGCGTTGGAGTTCGAATTAATTCTGACCGATGACTTTGTCGATCCTCATCGCCAGTCGACTGATATCATTTTTCGCATCAGCGCCCTGCCTGACGCCAGCTATCACGCAAAGGTTTTTGGCGCCCAGCGCTATTACCTCGCCGCAGCGCCTGGTTACCTTTCCCGTTTCGGCGCGCCGCAATCGCCTTCTGAGCTCAATCAACATCACACGCTGGTGTATCGCGGTTCACAGGGAGCTAACCGTTGGCTTTTTCGCCAGGGGGAAGAAGAGTGGACCCATTACCCGCAAACACCGCGGCTAATCTCAAACAACGCCGATGCCCTTCTCACTTCAGCGATTGGCGGAATGGGTATTGTTCTGTTTCCAGACTGGATGGTGGGCGATGCGCTGGCGCAGGGAACATTAGTTTCGCTGATGAATGACTACAGCGTTGGCATCAACCATTTGCCCTCTTACATTGCCGCGATTTATCCGCATGCTCGTCATCCGTCGCTCAATGTACGCACCGTTATTGATTATTTTACCGACGTTTTCGGCACGCCGCTTTACTGGCAACGCTAATCCATTCATCGCAGTAAAATTGTCATATCTCAAACAATTAGCGATCCGTAGCGGTTAACGCATCATAACGTTTCCTTTACCGCTGCGTTACGACTATGTTTAAAGGTGTGGTTTTGAATTTCGCCGAGTAATCACACTAAAACACTGGTTTTAATTATGTTTGTTGAACGGTAAAAGCTATTAAATCCGTAGACTCATTCAAATATCGCTTATTGGTAGCAGTGTATATCGTAATGGCATTCACAAAAGCAAACGGAGCCTGATATGAGCACGTCAAATGATCCCACTAATAACCCATCCGCAGGGAAATGCCCTTTCCACGCCGAGACGCCGAAGCAAAGCGCCGGCAGCGGTACCGCCAACCGTGACTGGTGGCCCAACCAACTTCGTGTTGACCTGCTGAATCAGCACTCCAACCGTTCTAACCCGCTGGGCGAAAACTTCAACTATCGGGAAGAGTTCAAAAAGCTCGACTACTCCGCATTGAAAGCCGACCTTCGCGCGGTGCTGACCGACTCCCAGGAGTGGTGGCCCGCCGATTGGGGCAGCTATATTGGCCTGTTTATTCGCATGGCGTGGCACGGCGCGGGGACCTACCGTACCGTTGATGGCCGCGGCGGCGCGGGTCGCGGTCAGCAGCGTTTCGCCCCGCTTAACTCCTGGCCTGATAACGTCAGCCTTGATAAAGCCCGTCGCCTGCTGTGGCCGGTGAAACAAAAGTACGGTCAGAAAATCTCCTGGGCCGACCTGTATATGCTGGCGGGTAACGTGGCATTAGAAAACGCCGGCTTCCGGACCTTCGGTTTCGGCGCAGGGCGTGAAGACGTGTGGGAACCGGACCTCGACGTGGACTGGGGCGATGAGAAAGAGTGGCTGAAACACCGCCACCCGGAAAGCCTGGAAAAACAAGCGCTGGGCGCCACCGAAATGGGTCTGATCTATGTCAACCCGGAAGGCCCTAACGCCAGCGGCGATCCGCTTTCCGCCGCGGCAGCCATTCGCGCGACCTTCGGCAATATGGCGATGGACGATGAAGAAATCGTCGCGCTGATCGCCGGCGGCCATACGCTGGGTAAAACGCACGGCGCCGCGCCGGCAAGCCATGTGGGTCCGGAACCAGAAGCCGCTCCGCTGGAATCTCAGGGTCTTGGCTGGAGCAGTACTTACGGCAGCGGTGTAGGCGCGGACGCCATCACCTCGGGTCTGGAAGTGGTATGGACGCAAACACCGACCCAATGGAGCAACTACTTCTTCGAGAACCTGTTCAAATACGAATGGGTACAAACGCGCAGCCCGGCGGGCGCAATTCAGTTTGAAGCGAAAGATGCGCCAGAGATTATTCCCGATCCGTTTGATCCAAATAAAAAACGCAAGCCGACGATGCTGGTAACGGACCTGACGCTGCGCTTCGACCCGGAATTCGGCAAAATCTCGCGCCGTTTCCTGAACGATCCGCAGGCCTTCAACGAAGCCTTCGCACGCGCCTGGTTTAAGCTGATTCACCGCGATATGGGGCCAAAATCCCGTTATCTCGGCCCGGAAGTGCCAAAAGAAGATCTGATTTGGCAAGATCCGTTACCGGCACCGACGCATAACCCAACCGCCTCCGACATCGCCACGCTGAAAACGGCCATTGCGGATTCAGGCCTGTCGGTTAGCGAACTGGTCTCCGTTGCCTGGGCTTCCGCCTCAACCTTCCGCGGCGGTGATAAACGCGGCGGCGCTAACGGCGCGCGTCTGGCCCTGCTGCCGCAAAGAGAGTGGCCGGTAAACGCCATCGCCAGCAAAGTGCTGCCAACTCTGCAGGCCATCCAGAAAGCGTCGGGTAAAGCTTCTCTGGCGGATATCATCGTTCTGGCTGGGGTCGTGGGCGTTGAGCAGGCTGCCGCCGCTGCCGGCGTTCGCGTAAACGTGCCGTTTGCGCCGGGTCGCGTTGATGCGCGCCAGGATCAGACCGACGTTGAAGCAATGGATCTGCTGCAGCCGCTGGCCGACGGTTTCCGTAATTACCGTCGCATCGAAGGCGGCGTGTCGACGGAGACTCTGCTTATCGATAAAGCGCAGCAGCTAACCCTGACGGCGCCGGAAATGACGGCGCTGGTCGGCGGCCTGCGCGTGCTGGGCGCTAACTTCGACGGCAGCCAACATGGCGTCTTCACCGATCGCGTCGGCGTCCTCAGCACTGACTTCTTCGTCAACCTGCTGGATATGGGCACCGTATGGAAAGCCGCCGATGAACAGGCTGAGCTGTTTACCGGTCGCGACCGTAAGAGCGGCGAAGAGAAATATACCGCCACGCGCGTTGATCTGGTGTTCGGTTCTAACTCGGTCCTGCGCGCGCTGGCCGAAGTCTATGCCTGCGCCGATGCGCAACAGAAATTCGTTACTGATTTCGTTGCCGCATGGACGAAAGTGATGAATCTGGACCGCTTCGATCTGTAATTCCCCTGCTCGCCGGTGAATAATCGGCGGCAGGTTACTCTGTTAAAGCGCCGCTCAATATCGAGAGGCGCTTTTTTTATGCTTCCCGCGCGAGCTGCTGTAACCGGCTGTAGGTGCGCTGAATATCATCCAGCTCCACATCCGCCACCAGTGTTTCCAGCCCGCAATCGGTAATTAATATTAAGCGGCACTGTTTTTCATACAAAATATCCACCACGTTGATAAAACGCTGCTGTGCCGCCGGGCTAACTCGCGCCAACGGCGGAACATTCTCGACGAGCCAGTTCTGGTGCTGCTCACATAGCGTCAGGTAATCCATGACCGAAGTGGGCGCAAGGCAGAGCTGCTCGAAAGTGAAATGCAGATAGGTCCCTTGCGGCGATGCCGTGTGCAGGGTTCGATAACCTACCTGCAGAGCCTGCGCCTGCGGGGCAATAGCCGGCAAACCGAGCGCCGCGCGGCTGCTGAGAGTGGGCTGCACCAACAATTTTCCCTGGCAGAAATCATTCTCTAGCGAGGTATGTCGCTCGCGATAATCCTGTTCGCCGTTGAGCGCCGTTACCGTCATATGCCGTTTAATGAGGTTAATGGAAGGCAAAAAACGTTCGTGATAAAGCGGATTCGCCAGCAAACGGTCGGGCGGATAATTGGAGGTCGCTAATAAGACGATATTTCGCGCGAATAAATGTTCCAGTAGCACCTTCATCAACATCGCGTCAGCCGGGTCATGAAGGTGAAACTCATCAAAACAGAGCAGACGACAGTTGTCGGTCATTTGCGCGACGACCTGCGGCAATCGCGGCGCCGAAGGGGCGTTCAGCCGCTGATGGAGCTCGCGGAAAAAGTGATGAAAATGTACCCGCCGCTTTTCACGCAGCGGCAAACTGGCAAAGAAACTATCGAGAATAAAGCTTTTCCCGCGCCCGGTTCGCCCCCAGACGTACAAGCCTTGTATTGCCGTTTGCTGCCGGAATAACTGCTGACTCAGCGTTTGCAAATCGGCGACTAACGCGAGCTGGTCGGCATCAAGGGTGAGATTTTCTTTTGCCGCCCGTTGGGCCATCACGGCGCTAAAACAGAAATCAGCGTACTGTTGCATGGGATTCACTAACGCTATTTTTATCGAGAATGGTCGCCATGACATGGTCAAAGTGCGGCAGATCCTTAGCCACGCTAAATGCGGGATTCATCGCTTTACGGCCAATCAAACCATCGATTAACGCAAAGATGGTAAGCGTTGCTTCTTCGACATTAACGTGTGGGCTGAGCTCACCCGCGGCAATTCCGCGAGTAATAATCTGTGCCATTCCGTCGCGCATGATCCTGTCGCTATTGACGAAAATCTGCCGCAGCGCCGGCTTTCTTGCCGACTCAGCAATAATTTCCACCCACAGCTGGTGAGATGAGGGATACCCCACTTCTTCAATACAGGAAACGGCTAAGGCGCAAATCTGCGCAAAATGGGAACCTTCAAAGCGCTCCTGATGCTTAGCTAATGCCGATTTTTGCTCTTCAAGGATAATCGCCTCAATGAGTTCATCTTTGCCCTTGAAGTAGGTGTACATCGCGCCGAGGCTAATACCTGCGCGCAGTGCAATTTCGCGCACGCTGGTTCCATTAAATCCTTTTTCGGCAAAGCACGCCGCCGCGGCGACAATCAGCTTATGGTACGTTTCTGAATTATTTAACATTTCAACTACCTCCGGCGATGGGCAATTCTACCTGCTTCTGCCGTTTTTTGCTTGCCATCGTGCATCGCGCGTTTCATTATAAATGAATGAACGTTCGTTCATTTAATTGCACATGCCTGAGGCGAGGATGATATGGCTCAAAATACTTACCACACACTGCGTTTACTTTTCCCGCAGTGGCAAGGCGGTAACAATCCGCCCTACTTTTTCGGTTCGCAGCTGCTGGCGTGGCTGGCGCCGCCGGCCCAGGGCGCCGTTGAGGAGGTCAGCGTCCCCGCCCCGACCAAGGCGCCGCTGGTTAATGAAGATGGTATTGTCGGCCGCCGTGCGGTAGTTGAACAGCTGCTTGATGCGCAAGACAAAATCACCAGAACTCAGCCAGAGTCCATCGTCACCTTAGGGGGCGATTGCCTGGTCTCTCTGGCCCCCTTTGCCTGGCTTGCGGAAAAATATGGCGATAAATTGGGGGTGTTATGGATTGATTCTCACCCGGACATTATGACGCCAGAGCAGTTCCCACATGCCCATGCCCACGTTCTTGGGGCGTTGATGGGCAATGGCGACGTGGAACTAACCCAGGTGGTCAGAAAGCCATTATCGCCTGGCAAAGCGCTTATTGCTGGGATCCATAGCCCCCTCGATGTCGAAAAACAGTTTATTACTGAACGCGGTATCGCCACCTTAAGCCCTTCAGAGCTGCGTCAGAATCCGCAGGCGATCGACGAGTGGATAGCGCGCGAAAGTGTTGAGTACCTGGCCATCCACCTCGATCTTGATGTCCTCGACCCGGCCCTGTTTCGAGCGGTGCTGTTTGCTCGTCCGGGGCGCGGCGTACACGACTTCGGCGATGTCGCCGAAGGGAAACTGACGATTGCCGAAGTGGTTAATTTTATCAATCAAGCTGCCGCTCAGGCCAAACCGGTGGGACTCACCGTCGCCGAACACTTGCCGTGGGATGCCCTAAACCTGAAGAATATGCTCGAAGCTCTGCCATTATTGAGCTAATCGACGCGTTCCCCGTGGTGGAAAGCGCCAATTGCCATGTTGCAGGAATACCGCAGGACTTTACCTCAGGCCCGGAGCAATAATGCCCCGGGCCTTAAACTACCTAATCCAGACGGTGAGTAAGACTATCACCACCATCATCAACACAGCCTGGATAAAGATTGGGTCTAATGATGTTTTGCGCATAGTCCCCCCGCTATTCAAAGATTTGTCGTATCGCCAGCGCCAGTACCAGCAAACCGGCCAGTAAAAACATCCAGGCGATGAGATCTTCCGGTGAACGATTCATCGTCATCCCTCCTTTTTGTCATCAGAACCACTGGCCAAAGCGCTTGATATAGAAACGTTTCATACCCTGCGCCACCAGGCAGTAGCTCAGCAGCGTGGCAACCAACCACGGGAAATAACTCAGCGGCAGCGGCTCAAGCCCCACCATGGCGCCAAGCGGCGAGAATGGGATATAAATGCCGATGGCCATAATGGCGGCGGTGGTGAGCAGTACCGGCAGCGTCGCGCGGCTCTGGATGAACGGTATTTTCTGCGTTCTCAACATATGCACCACCAGCGTCTGCGACAGCAGCCCTTCGATAAACCAGCCGGACTGGAACAACGCCTGCGCCTCCACATGATTGGCGGCGAAGACGTACCACATCAGAGCAAAGGTGGTGATATCGAATATCGACGACGTGGGGCCAATCCACAGCATAAAGCGGCCAATGTTCTTCGCATCCCACTTGCGCGGTTTACGCAAAAACTCCTTATCCATTTTGTCCCACGGCAGCGACAGCTGTGAGATGTCGTACATCAGATTCTGGATCAACAGATGAATAGCCAGCATCGGCAGGAACGGGATAAAGGCGCTGGCGACCAGCACCGAAAACACGTTGCCGAAGTTGGAGCTGGCGGTCATGTTCAGGTATTTGATAATGTTGCCAAAGGTCTCGCGTCCTTTAATAACGCCCTCTTCCAGCACCATCAGGTCTTTTTCCAGCAGAATAATATCCGAGGACTCCTTCGCGATATCCGCCGCGCTATCGACAGAAATACCGACATCGGCATCGCGCAGCGCCGGCGCGTCGTTAATGCCATCGCCCAGAAAACCAACGGTATGACCATTTTTCTGTAGCATCTGCAGAATGCGCGACTTCTGCAGCGGCGTCAGTTTGGCAAACACCGCGCGTTTCTCGACCTCCTGCTGAAGCTGGCGGTCAGTCATTGACTCAACCTGTTGGCCGGTGAGAATGTCGTGCGAATCAATCCCCACTTCAAGACAAATCCGCGCCGTTACCACCGGGTTATCACCGGTAAGCACCTTAACCGCGACACCGTTATCACGCAGCGCGGTAATGGCTTTGCCCGCGCTTTCCTTCGGCGGATCGAGAAAGGTCAACATGCCCTCAACGGTGAGCCCCTGTTCATCGGCGGCGGTGAGCGGCACGTTTAGCGCGGTGTCGTCCAGCTTGCGGGTAGCGACCAGCAATACCCGGAAGCCCTGAGCGTTATAATCTTCGGTTTTCGTCAGCAGCAGTTCCCGGCGCAGCGCATCCAGTTCAACGATCTTGTCGCCCTCACGGATATGGGTCGCGGCTTCGAGCATCTCTTCAACCGCCCCTTTGCAAATCAGGCTTTTATCGCCATAGCGGCTGTCTTCCACCGAGACCGATACGCGGCGACGTACAAAATCGAATGGCAATTCATCAAGCTTAACGAAGCGCTCTTTTTCCGTCGGCGCCAGCCGGCCTTCCCCATAACGGAGCACGGCCCTGTCCATCAGATTACGCGCTCCGCT
>DWRD01000008.1:0-46087 GCA_022318305.1 Gerosis bhagava
CGCTGGCCGCCGAGTACCAGTACCGAGGATTCCCCCATCAGCAGGCGAATGGCGGCGGCGGGAACGCGGAAAATCGCCGGGCGATTAAGCGCGTGGCCGAGCGCGTGGGCAAACTGTTCGTTACGCACGGGATAGGGCGAGACCATATTGAACGGGCCACGCAGATCGTTATCCAGCAGCCACAGAATACCGTTCACCATATCATCGATATGGATCCACGCCAGATACTGGCGACCGTCGCCGATAGGTCCGCCCAGGCCGAGCTTAAACGCGGGCGTCATTTTGGCCAGGAGCCCGCCCCGCGGCGCTAAGACGACGCCGGTGCGCAACAGGCACACGCGCGTGCGATCGCTTTGCGCCTCACAGGCGATTTGCTCCCAGCGGGCGCAAAGTTTATGGGTAAATTCGTTGTGCGGCGGCTCTTCCTCGGTCACCACGACTTCACCGAGATCGCCGTAATAGCCGGTAGCGGAACCGCTAATCAGCACGGAAGGTGGTGTTTCGCTGGCTTTAAATAACGCGACCAGCTGGCGGGTGATGTCCCAGCGGCTGTGGCACAGGCGCTCTTTTTGCTCTGCCGTCCAGCGCTTATCGGCGATCGGTTCACCGGCAAGGTTAATGACGGCGTCAAAGCCATCGAGGTTGTTTTGCCCTTCGAAACCGCGCCACAGCGTGACGCGGGGATCGAGACGGGCTTTCGCGCGTTCAGGGTTGCGGGTGGAAACCGTGAGTTGGTGCCCAAGTTCCAGCAGCCTGGTAATAAGATGCCGACCAATGAGCCCGGTACCGCCAGTGAGCAGGATTTTCATACCGCCTCCCTTACAAACGTTTTAGCGCCGCCAGCTCATAGTCATCGATACTGAGTCGGCATAGCGCAGCGCGTGAAGTTTATCGATCTCTACTTCAGCATAAGTGACCCAGTGATGTTCGCATGCGATATTGAGCACATCCTGGGTTAATTTTTCCAGCAGCGAGAAGCGGTTATTCTCGATATGGCTGATGATGCGTTTAGTAATGGTGCGATAGTTCAGGGCATCATTGATGTCTTCGCTGTCGCGAGCCTTATCGGCCGGATAGTGAATCACCACATTCACCAACACATCCTGACGGTTGGCGATCTCTTCCTCTTTGATTCCAATAAAAGTACGCAGGCGCAGGTTCTTAATACGAATAATGGCGTCTGGCTGAGACATTGCAGGCTTCCTCCGTGTAGTAATTTCCGCAATCATACATCAAAGCACGCCCTGCGAGCAGGGGATTAATACTGTTGCGTTTTGAGTAGCGCTTGTTGCGTTGCCGGGCGCTGGCGGATGCGTTCAAACCAGTTATGCACCGCCGGGAACTGGCTAAGATCGATGCGTTGGCGCTGGTGGGCATTAATCCATGGCCAGCAGGCGATATCGGCGATACTGTAGTGCTCGCCGCCCAACCATGGACTGGCTTCAAGACGCCGGTTCATTACGCCATACAGACGCTGGCTTTCGACCTGATAGCGTTCAATGGCGTAGGGGACAGCCTGAGGCGCGTGATGGTTAAAGTGGTGGTTTTGCCCAAGCATCGGCCCCAGACCGCCGACCTGCCAGAACAGCCATTGCAGGGTAGTATGCCGTTCGCGCAGCTCGCCGCTCAGTAATTTTCCCGATTTTTCCGCCAGATAGAGCAGGATCTCTCCGGACTCAAACAGGCTTAACGGCGCGCCGCCGTCGACCGGAACGTGGTCAACGATCGCCGGGATCTTATTATTTGGCGAGATAGCCAGAAACTGCGGGCGAAACTGTTCACCTTTGCCGATATCGACGCGTATCAGGCGATAGGCCAGCTGCGCCTCTTCGAGAAAAAGAGTGATTTTGTGGCCGTTGGGGGTGGGTGCGTAGTAAAGATCGATCATGAGGTCTCCCGCCATCGAAGGTCGCAAACGTTTCGAGTATAGGCGACCTGCGCAATCGCGGGGCAAAGATTATATTGCGAAATCCTCATGCGGCTGCCAGTGACATCTTATAGCAGACCAGCTATGTTGATTTATCTCCCCCTGGCTTCATTGAGGATGTTATGAATCAGCCTGTTATTACCCTGTGGTCCGATGCCGATTTTTTCTCCCCCTATGTGATGTCCGTGTACGTGGCGCTGCAGGAAAAAAGCCTGCCGTTCACTCTTAAGACCGTCAATCTCGACAGCGGCGAGCATCTGCAGCCAGGCTGGAAGGGTTACTCCGCGACACGGCGCGTGCCGCTGTTGGAAGTGGATAATTTTTCGCTGAGCGAATCCTCGGCCATTACCGAATACCTTGATGAACGCTTTGCGCCGCCGGAGTGGGAGCGCTTGTATCCGCACGACCTGCAAAAACGCGCGCGGGCGCGGCAGGTGCAGGCCTGGCTGCGCAGCGATCTGATGCCCATACGCGAAGAACGTTCCACCGATGTGGTGTTTGGCGGCGCGAAGAAGCCGGCGCTCAGCGCCGCGGGGCAAACCAGCGCGGCTAAACTCTTTGCTACCGCCGGCGCGCTTTTGGCGCATGGCGGGCAGAATCTGTTTGGCGAATGGTGTATCGCCGATGCCGATCTTGCACTGATGCTAAACCGTCTGGTGCTGAACGGCGACGAGGTGCCGGAAGCGCTGGCGGACTACGCGAGCTTCCAGTGGCAGCGGGCATCTGTTCAGCGTTATGCCGCACTGTCGGCTAAACGTAGCGGCTGATAAGCGCAGGCAGTTCCGTTATCATAGACAGACCGTATTGTCTGGTAAGGGGTTGATATGAAACTGATGTTCGCATCCGATATTCACGGCTCGCTGCCTGCGACCGAACGCGTTCTGGAACGCTTCGCGCAGAGCGGGGCGCAGTGGCTGGTTATCCTCGGCGATGTGCTTAATCACGGGCCGCGCAACGCGCTGCCGGAAGGGTATGCGCCGGCGCAGGTCGCCGAGCGGCTGAACAGCGTCGCGCAGCGGATTATCGCCGTCCGCGGTAACTGCGATAGCGAAGTCGATCAAATGCTGCTGCATTTCCCCATTACCGCCCCCTGGCAGCAGGTGCTCAGCGAACGTTACCGCCTGTTTCTGACCCACGGTCATCTCTATAGTCCGGATAATTTGCCGCCGCTCGCCGCTGGCGATGTACTGGCTTATGGTCATACTCATATTCCGGTTGCCGAGAAACGCGGCGATATTTTCCTCTTCAATCCTGGTTCTGCGAGCATCCCGAAAGGCGGCTTTGCCGCCAGCTACGGCATGCTGGAAGATGATCGGCTGCAGGTTTTCGCACTCAAAGATAATCAGGTTATTGCAGAGGCCGCAATTTACCCGTAATTTACCCCTCAATCGTAAAGACGCGCCGCGAGAGCGCTTAAAAGTAAGGTTTCCTGATGGCGGAACAGAAGCATTTGGCAAGCACAGAATGGGTCGATATTGTTAATGAAAACAATGAGGTGATAGCACAGTCCAGCCGCGAGCAGATGCGCGCGCAGTGTCTGCGTCACCGCGCGACCTATATTGTGGTTCATGATGGGATGGGCAAGATTCTGGTGCAGCGCCGTACCGAGAGCAAAGATTTCATGCCGGGCATGCTGGATGCGACCGCCGGCGGCGTGGTGCAGGCGGATGAACAGCTGCTGGACTCCGCGCGCCGCGAAGCGGAAGAAGAGCTGGGGATTGCGGGCGTGCCTTTTGCCGATCACGGCCAATTCTACTACGAAGATAAACACTGCCGCGTCTGGGGAAGCTTATTTAGCTGTGTTTCTCATGGCCCGTTCGCCCTGCAGGAAGAAGAGGTCAGCGAAGTATGCTGGCTGACGCCGGAAGAGATCACCGCGCGCTGTGATGAGTTCACCGCCGATTCACTGAAAGCGCTGGCGCTGTGGATGACCCGTAACGCGGGTAATACCGGCCACGATCGCGACGAGCAGGAAGAAGACGAAGCGTAATTTCCTTTACGCGTTAGCGTCATAAAAAAGGCAGCCATTTGGCTGCCTTTTTTGTCTCAGCGGGAGATTATTTCTGCTGCTGAGAAGACTGAATCGCCGTCAGTGCGATGGTGTAGACGATATCGTCTACCAGCGCGCCGCGGGACAGGTCGTTTACCGGCTTACGCATACCCTGCAGCATCGGCCCGATGGAAATCAGGTCAGCGGAACGCTGTACGGCTTTGTAAGTGGTGTTACCGGTGTTCAGATCCGGGAAGATGAACACGGTCGCGCGGCCAGCTACCGGAGAGTTCGGCGCTTTGGACTTCGCTACGTCAGCCATCACTGCGGCATCATACTGCAGCGGACCGTCGATCATCAGGTCAGGACGTTTTTCCTGCGCCAGACGAGTTGCTTCGCGTACTTTTTCTACATCGCTACCTGCGCCGGAGGTGCCGGTGGAGTAGGAGAGCATCGCCACGCGCGGTTCGATACCGAAGGCAATCGCGGAATCAGCGGACTGAATCGCGATTTCCGCCAGCTGTTCTGCGGTCGGATCCGGGTTGATCGCGCAGTCGCCGTAAACGTAAACCTGTTCCGGCAGCAGCATGAAGAATACGGAAGAGACCAGCGAGCTGCCCGGTGCCGTTTTGATAAGCTGCAGCGGCGGACGGATGGTATTGGCGGTGGTGTGAACCGCGCCGGATACCAGGCCGTCGACTTCGTCTTGTTCCAGCATCAGGGTGCCGAGAACGACGTTATCTTCCAGCTGCTCGCGCGCAACCGCTTCGGTCATGCCTTTGTTCTTACGCAGTTCGACCAGACGCGCCACGTAGCTTTCGCGAACCACTTCCGGATCGACGATTTCAATACCAGCGCCCAGCTCTACGCCCTGAGAGGCCGCAACGCGGTTGATCTCATCCGGGTTACCCAGCAGCACGCAGGTAGCAATACCGCGCTCGGCGCAGATAGCGGCCGCTTTAACGGTACGCGGTTCGTCACCTTCCGGCAGAACGACGCGTTTGCCCGCTTTACGCGCCAGCTCGGTCAGCTGGTAGCGGAAGGCCGGCGGAGACAGACGACGGCTGCGCTCGGAGGTCGCGGTCAGCGATTCGATCCAGTCGGCGTTGATGTAGTTGGCAACGTATTCCTGAACTTTCTCGATGCGCTCGTGATCGTCAACCGGTACTTCCAGGTTGAAGCTCTGCAGGCTCAGAGAGGTCTGCCAGGTGTTGGTGTTAACCATGAATACCGGCAGGCCGGTGGCGAAAGCGCGTTCGCACAGCTTGCTGATGCGCGCGTCCATTTCATAGCCGCCGGTCAGCAGGATAGCGCCGATTTCTACGCCGTTCATCGCCGCCAGGCAGGCTGCGACCAGTACGTCAGGACGGTCTGCGGAAGTCACCAGCAGAGAACCCGGACGGAAGTGCTCCAGCATGTGCGGAATGCTGCGCGCGCAGAAGGTTACGGACTTCACGCGGCGAGTATTGATGTCGCCTTCGTTGATCACGGTCGCGTTCAGGTGATGCGCCATGTCGATAGCGCGCGTGGCGATCAGATCGAAGCTCCATGGCACCGCGCCCAGCACCGGCAGCGGGCTGCCGTTCTGCAGCTGCGCCGGGTCGATCTTCACGACTTTCGCTTTAGACGAGTCGTCGAAGATTTCGGACAGGTCAGGGCGGGTACGGCCTTGTTCATCAACCGGAGCATTCAGTTTGTTAACGATAACGCCAGTGATGCTGGTGTTCTTCGCGCCGCCGAAGCTGTTGCGAGTCAGTTCAATACGCTCGTTCAGCTGTTCCGGGGTATCGGTGCCCTGGGACATCACGAAGACGATTTCCGCGTTAAGCGTTTTCGCGATTTCGTAGTTCAGAGACTGAGCGAACTGGTGTTTACGGGTCGGGACCAGGCCTTCAACCAGCACCACTTCAGCATCCTGAGTGTTGGCATGGTAGTTGGCGATGATTTCTTCCATCAGCACGTCTTTCTGGTTGCTGGACAGCAGCGACTCAACGTGGCTCATGTTCATCGGCTCAGCGGCAGTCGTCGTTGAAGAGCTGGCGCGAACGATGGTGGTAGTCTGGTCTGGAGTATCGCCACCGGAACGCGGCTGGGCGATAGGTTTAAAGACGCTCAGGCGAACGCCTTTGCGTTCCATAGCGCGGATAACACCGAGGCTGACGCTGGTCAGGCCTACGCTGGTTCCGGTAGGGATCAGCATGATAGTACGGGACACGATATATCCTCTTTCGTTACCGCCAGTTTTAGGCGGGATACAAAACAGCACCGCCAGCTTACCGTCATGCTTCAAGTGGTAACTCGAAGACGTCAGGGTTATCGCTGGCGGTGTGGAATTAAGCGGTCAGACGGTGTGCGTCTTGAGCGATAACCAGCTCTTCGTTGGTCGGGATAACCACGGCAGGGCGGGTGCCTTCTTTGTTGATGAAGCCAGACTTACCGAAACGGGCAGCCAGGTTACGCTCGTGATCAACTTCGAAGCCCAGAACGCCCAGTTTACCCAGGGACAGTTCACGAACCATCGCGGCGTTTTCACCGATACCACCGGTGAAGATAACCGCGTCCAGACGACCGTCCATCAGCGCGGTGTAAGAACCGATGTATTTCGCCAGGCGGTGGCAGTAAACGTCCATTGCGCGCTTAGCGTCAGCTTTATCCGCGTAGTTGTCTTCAACGTAGCGGCAGTCGCTGGTGACTTCGGTCAGACCCAGCAGGCCGGACTCTTTGGTCAGCATTTTGTTGATAGCATCTACGCTCATACCCAGCGCGTCGTGCAGGTGGAAAATGATCGCCGGGTCGATATCGCCAGAGCGAGTACCCATCACCAGACCTTCCAGCGGGGTCAGACCCATGGAGGTATCAACGCATTTACCGTTACGGATAGCGGAAACGGAACCACCGTTGCCGAGGTGGCAGGTGATGATGTTCAGTTCTTCAACCGGCTTGTTCAGTACCTTAGCGGCTTCCTGAGTCACATAGTAGTGGCTGGTGCCGTGCGCGCCGTAACGACGTACGCCGTGCTCTTTGTACAGGCTGTACGGCAGGGCGTACAGGTAGGACTCTTCCGGCATGGTCTGATGGAACGCGGTGTCGAACACGGCAACGTTCTTGTCTTTCAGGTGCGGGAAGGATTTCAGCGCTTCAGCGATACCGATCAGGTGCGCCGGGTTGTGCAGCGGTGCGAAGGAAGCGGAGTCTTTGATGCCCTGAATAACGGAATCGTCGATGACGACGGAACTGGTGTATTTTTCACCGCCGTGAACGATACGATGGCCAATTGCGGTCAGCTGTGCTGACAGTTCTGGTTTTTGTGCCAGAATAGTGTTAACGATAAAGTTCAGCGCTTCACTGTGAGCGGCGCCCGCGCCTAACTCAGCTTCGTGTTTGCCGCCGTCCATTTTCCATTTGATACGGGCTTCAGGAAGATGGAAACATTCGGCTAAACCGGAGAGATATTCGTCACCGTTAACGGCATCCAGGATAGCAAATTTCAGGGAAGAGCTACCGCAGTTCAGAACCAGTACTAACTTACTCGACATGGAAGTACCTTTTATGATACGTGGCTAAAAAAACATCAGTGTGTCACAAAGCGTAGCGCAGGATGACATCGACATTTATGATTAACATCATGCCTTGTTCTGTTTTCTGGCACGATGAGGGAAGTACATATGATTTTATGTCATTTTGCATAATTTTCCGCCAGCAGCAGAATATGCGATAATTTGACTAACCTGGTAAAAGGGTCTAACCGCCCTCTCAGGTGGGCACAGGATACCTGATTGCCGCATCCATTGCCAAAATCTTTTGAACGTTGTCATGCACAGTTGGTGTTTTGCACGAAAATTTTAAGTTTTATATGTAAAGTTGAGGTATAGCCATGTCGACCCCTGAGAATCGCCCCGTTAGCTTTTTTAGCTTGTTTCGTCGCGGGCAGCACTATGCGAAGACCTGGCCCCTCGATAAGCGATTGGCGCCGGTGTTTGTCGAAAACCGCATTATTCGCGCTACCCGCTACGCGATTCGCATCATGCCGCCGGTTGCGGTCTTCACCTTATGCTGGCAGATAGCGCTCGGCGGCCAGCTTGGCCCGGCCGTCGCCACCGCGCTGTTTGCCTTAAGCCTGCCGATGCAGGGGCTGTGGTGGTTGGGCAAGCGTTCCGTGACGCCATTACCGCCATCAATATTGAACTGGTTTTATGAAGTGCGCGGCAAATTACAAGAGGCCGGGCAGGCGTTAGCGCCGGTTGACGGCAAGCCGGATTACCAGGCGTTGGCTGACACGCTTAAGCGCGCCTTCAAACAACTGGATAAAACTTTCCTTGATGATTTGTAATTCCATACGGAAAACGCATATAAAAGAAGGCGCATGATTTATGCGCCTTCTTTATTTCACGCCGTAAGTGCTACAGGAGTCAAAAATGGAAATGACCAATGCGCAGCGTCTGATTTTGTCCAATCAGTACAAGATGATGACTATGCTCGACCCGGACAACGCCGAACGTTACCGCCGTCTACAGACTATCATCGAGCGTGGATATGGGCTGCAAATGCGCGAGCTGGACCGCGAATTTGGCCAACTGACGGAAGAAACCTGCCGGACCATTATCGATATCATGGAGATGTACCACGCGCTGCACGTTTCGTGGACCAACCTGAAGGACGCCTCCGCTATCGATGAACGTCGGGTGACCTTCCTTGGTTTTGACGTCGCCACCGAGGCCCGCTATCTCGGCTACGTGCGCTTTATGGTCAATGTAGAAGGGCGCTATAGCCACTTCGATGCCGGTACTCACGGCTTTAACTCGCAGACGCCGATGTGGGAAAAATACCAGCGTATGCTGGCCGCCTGGCACTCCTGCCCGCGCCAGTATCACTTGAGTAGTAACGAAATTAACCAAATTATCAATGCCTGATGGAGGTGCCCGTGCAGTGTAAAGGTTTCCTGTTCGATCTCGACGGGACGCTGGTGGATTCTTTGCCGGTGGTCGAGCGTTCATGGTGTAAATGGGGCGATCGTTTCGGCATTCCGCACGATGAGATTCTCGGTTTCATTCACGGTAAACAGGCCATCACTTCGATTCGTCATTTTATGCCGGGGCGCAGCGAAGAGGATATTCAGGCCGAGTTCCGCTTCCTTGAGCAGATTGAAGCCACCGATATCGACGGCATTGTCGCACTGCCGGGCGCGTTAAGCTTGCTGAATACGCTTAATGAAGCGGGGATCCCGTGGGCTATCGTGACTTCGGGTTCCATTCCGGTTGCTCACGCCCGCCACCGCGCGGCAGGTCTGCCGATGCCGAAAGTGTTCGTTACCGCCGAGCAGGTGAAGAAGGGGAAACCGGCGCCGGATGCCTATCTGCTCGGCGCCGAGCTGCTGGGGATACCGGCGCAACAGTGCGCGGTGGTGGAAGATGCGCCGGCGGGGCTGCTTTCCGGGCTGGCTGCCGGATGCCGCACCATCGCCGTCAACGTTCCGGCCGATGCCCCGCGCCTTGATGAGGCCGATCTGATGCTGGCGACCCTCGAAAGCTTGCGCATTGAGCGGAAGGCGGATGGCAATGTTCAGGTGAATCTTAAAGCATAATCTCATGACTTAGCCCCGCGTTGCCGGGGCTTTTTTGTGCCACAATTTCGGCTCCCTCTTCAGACAAGGATAAGTTGTGAACGGTGAATTGATTTGGGTGTTATCGCTACTGGCCATCGCGGTTGTCTTGTTTGCGACCGGCAAGGTGCGCATGGATGCCATCGCGCTGATGGTGATAGTTGCGTTTGTGCTTAGCGGTACCTTAACCCTCAGCGAAGCCTTCTCCGGCTTTAGCGATCCGAACGTTATTCTCATTGCTGCTTTATTTATCATTGGCGACGGCCTGGTGCGCACCGGCGTGGCGACTAAAATGGGCTCCTGGCTGGTCAAGGTTGCCGGCAATAGCGAAACTAAAATGCTGGTCTACCTGATGCTCACCGTTGCCGGACTGGGGGCGTTTATGAGCTCAACCGGCGTAGTGGCGATATTTATTCCGGTGGTGCTCAGCGTCTCTCTGCGTATGAATACCTCGCCGTCGCGGCTGATGATGCCGCTAAGCTTCGCCGGGCTGATTAGCGGCATGATGACGCTGGTGGCGACGCCGCCGAACCTGGTGGTCAACAGTGAGCTGCTGCGCGAGGGGTTGCATGGCTTCAGCTTCTTCAGCGTGACCCCGATTGGCCTGGTGGTGCTGGTGTTGGGTATCGTCTATATGCTGGTGATGCGCTTTATGCTGAAGGGCGAAGATGACAGCGCCGCCCGCGATGGCCGCAAGAAAAGCACCTTCCGCGATTTAATCAAAGAGTACCACCTCACCGGTAGGGCGCGCCGGCTGGCGATTCGTCCGGGCTCGCCGATGATCGGCCAGCGGCTTGATGATTTAAAGCTGCGTGAACGCTACTGCGCCAACGTTATCGGCGTCGAACGCTGGCGGCGTTTTCGCCGGGTGATCGTCAACGTTAACGGGGTGTCGGAGTTTCGCGCCCGCGACGTGTTGCTGATCGATATGTCGGCATCCGACGTCGATCTGCGGCAGTTTTGCGGCGAGCAGATGCTTGAGCCGATGGTGCTGCGCGGCGAATACTTTTCCGACCAGGCGCTGGACGTCGGTATGGCGGAAGTTTCGTTAATCCCTGACTCAGAGCTTATCGGCAAAACGGTGCGCGAGATGGCCTTCCGTACCCGTTTTGGTCTGAATATCGTTGGCCTGAAGCGCGATGGTAAAGCGCTCGACGGCGCGGTAGTCGATGAACAACTCCAGTTAGGCGACATTATGCTGGTAGTTGGCAACTGGCGGCAGATAGCCATGCTGGCAAAACGCGGCCGCGATTTTGTGGTGCTGAATATGCCGGTAGAGGTCAACGATGCTTCGCCCGCGCACAGTCAGGCGCCGCACGCTATTTTCTGCCTGGTGTTAATGGTAGCGCTGATGCTTACCGATGAAATCCCCAACCCTATCGCCGCAATCATCGCCTGCCTGTTGATGGGCAAGTTTCGCTGTATTAACGCCGAGAGCGCCTATAAGGCGATCCACTGGCCGAGCATCATTTTGATTGTAGGTATGATGCCCTTCGCCCTGGCGTTGCAGAAAACCGGCGGCGTGGATTTAGTGGTGCAGGGATTAATGGACGTCGCCGGAAGTAAAGGCCCCTATTTGATGCTGGGTTGTTTGTTTGTGATGTGCGCGGCGATTGGTCTGTTTATCTCGAATACCGCGACGGCGGTGCTGATGGCGCCAATTGCTCTGGCGGCGGCGAAATCGATGGGAGTATCGCCATATCCTTTTGCCATGGTGGTGGCGATGGCGGCTTCGGCGGCGTTTATGACCCCGGTCTCTTCACCGGTTAATACGCTGGTGCTCGGACCCGGTAAATATTCGTTCAGTGATTTTGTCAAAATCGGTGTGCCCTTCACCGTACTGGTGATGGTGGTCTGCGTACTGCTGATCCCGGTACTCTTTCCGTTTTAATTCATTCAGGCCGGGCAGGGGCTGCCCGGCCTGAATATTAAAGCGGTGAATCCTGGCTGATTTCATCGAGCGACAGCTGGAAGCTCGGGACAAATACCTGCATAAAGTAATCCATCTCCGGGCTACGGCGCGACTCCAGCGTTTTTTCCAGCCGACCTTTCGCCAGCAGAAATTCGTTATTGCCGGCAGAAAGCTCTTCAAGACATTTCAGATAGGCGCACAGGGCGTCGGCCTGCTTCACAATCGACTGCTCTTCTTCGCTGTAATGGTGTTCATCAATCAGGGGCTCAAAGATATCGCGCAGCTCATCGGGAACCATATCGACCAGTTTTTGCTGAGCGATTTTTTCAATCGCCTTATATTCCTGGGCAATCTGCGAATTGAAATATTTCACCGGCGTGGGCAGATCGCCGGTGAGGACCTCGGAGGCATCGTGATACATCGCCAGCAGGGCAATGCGTTCGGCGTTGACCAGGCCGCCAAACTTGCGGTTCTTAATCGCCGCCAGCGCGTGGGCGACCATCGCCACCTGCAAACTGTGCTCGGAGACGTTCTCGGTGCGCACGTTGCGCATCAATGGCCAGCGGTTAATTAGTTTCAGGCGGGAGAGGTGGGCAAAGAAATGACTCTGACTCATAGGAACCCTTAAGCAGTGACAACATCGGGTTCCATTGTGCGCAGGGATCGCCGCCGGATGCAAATACCGGCGGCGGCGCGATTAAAGCTGATGATAGCCGGAGAGGAAGCGCCCGAAGCGGGAAATCGCCATTTCCAGGTCATCTTCACGCGGCAGGGTGACGATACGTACGTGATCCGGCCACGGCCAGTTGAAGGCGGTACCCTGGACCAGCAGCACTTTCTCCTGCAGCAGGAAATCGAGCACCATTTTCTGGTCATCGTGGATATTAAAGCGTTTGGCGTCGATTTTCGGGAACATATACAGCGCGCCTTTTGGCTTGACGCAGGAGACGCCCGGGATCTCGTTGATTAACTCCCAGGCGCGGTTACGTTGCTCATACAAGCGCCCGCCCGGAATGATAAACTCGCTAATGCTCTGATAGCCGCCTAGCGCGGTTTGGATAGCGTGTTGCGCCGGGACGTTGGCGCACAGGCGCATCGAGGCCAGCATTTCCAGCCCTTCGATATAGCCTTTGGCGTGCTTTTTCGGCCCGTTCAGCACCATCCAGCCCTGGCGGAAACCAGCGACGCGATAGGTCTTCGACAGCCCATTGAAGGTGACGGTTAACATATCCGGCGCCAGCGCGGCGATAGAGTGATGTTCGGCGTCGTCATACAGGATCTTGTCGTAGATTTCGTCGGCGAAAATAATCAGGTTGTGCTGACGGGCGATCTCGACGATCTCCTGCAGCAGCTCTTTGGAATAAACGGCGCCCGTTGGGTTATTCGGGTTAATGATGACGATCCCGCGGGTGCGTGGCGTAATTTTGGCGCGGATATCGTCGAGATCCGGGAACCAGTCTGAGGATTCGTCGCACAGATAGTGCACCGCTTTGCCGCTGGAAAGCGAGACCGCCGCGGTCCACAGCGGGTAGTCCGGGGCTGGAACCAGCATTTCGTCGCCGCTGTTGAGCAGCGCCTGCATGGCCTGGACTATCAGCTCAGAAACGCCGTTACCGATATAGATATCTTCCACGGTAACATCGCGCATTCCGCGCGCCTGGTAGTGCTGCATAATTGCTTTACGGGCGGAATAGAGACCTTTTGAGTCGCTGTAGCCCTGGGCGGTCGGCAGATTGCGGATAACGTCGACGAGGATTTCGTCAGGCGCATCAAAGCCGAACGGCGCCGGGTTGCCGATATTCAGCTTGAGTACCTTGTTGCCTTCTTCTTCAAGGCGTTTTGCTTCTTTGAGAACCGGACCGCGGATGTCGTAACAGACATTCTCTAACTTGCTGGATTTTTCGATAGGGGACATGAACCTTTGACCTTTTAGCTGTTATCGCCACTCCCTGCCGTGGAAGTCAGCACGGAACAATGTACTCCGCATCCCCGCTGTTTTGAAGGGTTAACAGGAGAAGATTTTGCGAATAGTATTTTTTTAGAGTAATGAATTTGTCTGTGTAATGGCGTTATTCTTTATATAATGTGCCTGATATGGGTTTTGGAATGGTTTTATGTTGCGCATATTGCGCAGATACATGGATATTTATCTGGTTTGTTGCTGATGGAAAAAGCGGGTTGCCTGAATTTTAACCGCTAAAAGACACTATGCTAATAAGAAAGAGGGTGCTGATAACTGTAGCAACTATGTTAATTTTTTTTAATAAAACATGCCAATTAATGAATCAGGTATATTTGATTGCATAGATTATTTCGGGTTTTGTTAATTTAATTATAGTGCTGCAAAAATGTTTAAAATTACCTTAGATAATACTGATTAGCGCTTATAAATATTGTGGTTTTCGGTTAGGATATGACGGTTAATATCGACGTATAAACCTCTGTTTAACGGCGTGATTTTATTAATATATTGTTATTGCAGGCTTTTTTGTTTGTGTTCCAGCAGGCGTTGTTATGCGTGTCGGGCTTCCGGGCGTAACGAGATTTGTTATTGCAGACTTTGTTTGAGATTCATCACATAACGTAAGTCTCAGTAATTAAAAATGCGTAGAGCTACGAACAAAATATTACTCAAATTTTTCGCACATTTGTCGCGAACGAGTGCTTTCACATGCAATGACGTTCTTCCAGTTGTCATCTGCGGCAATTGTCCGCTCGGCACGAGGCTCATGGAATAGCCGGAAACCTGGATACAGCATCAACAAGGCAGGCCAGCATCAGCGCCTGTAAGTGAAGAAATATGATAAATGCAAATCGTCCGATACTGAATCTCGATCTCGATCTGCTGCGGACCTTCGTCGCCGTCGCCGATCTGAGCACCTTTGCGGCGGCCGCTGCCGCGGTATGTCGTACCCAGTCCGCCGTCAGTCAGCAGATGCAGCGCCTGGAGCAACTGGTTGGCAAAGAGCTTTTCGCTCGACATGGGCGTAATAAATTACTGACCGAGCAGGGGATCCAACTGCTCAGCTACGCGCGCAAAATACTGCGTTTTAATGATGAAGCCTGCATGTCGCTAATGTTTGGCAGCCTGCAGGGGACGCTGACTATCGGCGCTGCCGATGAAACGGCGGATACCATCCTGCCTTATCTGCTCAATCGAATCGGCAGCTTCTATCCCAAACTGACGCTGGAAATTAAGGTCCTGAATTACGCCGATATCGTTGCGAAGTTAGGCAGCGGCGAGATCGATCTGGCGTTAACCACTCATCAAACCGGCGAATTTGATGTCCTGACGCTGCGTACCTCGCCGACGCTGTGGTACTGCGCCGCGGATTACGTACTGGCGCACGGAGAATCTGTTCCGCTGGTGCTGCTCGAAGAGTCCGGGCCGTTCCGTGAAGATATCATTTCCGCGCTTAATGCCGCGCAGGTCCCCTGGCATCTGGCGCATGCCGCCAGTTCTCTGGCCGGGGTAAAAGCCGCGGTGAAGGCGGGGCTTGGCGTCACCGCGCGACCGGTTGAAATGATGAGCCCTGAGCTGCGCGTGCCGGGTAAAAGCGATGGCCTACCGGGTTTGCCGGATACCCACTATGTGTTGAGCTGTAATCCACAGCGGGAAAACGAGCTGGCGCAGGCAATTTTTCAGTCGCTGAGCCAGGACCATAATCCGTGGAAAACAGAAACGCTTTATACCCCGGAAGGGGGAGACGGCTCCCTGGTTTCATAAAGCCAAATTATCATATATCGATCACAATAATCCGGTAACAAAATGTAAGTGTAAAAAAGAGTCGCCGATCGACAAAATGAGGTCAGTGGCTCTTTTTTTTTATATTTTACAAGGATTTTAAGCAGTTTAATAATTTATTGATATATGAATCAATAGGTTGGCCCGGAAGCGGCCATTGTTTCCCTGTTTTTAGCTGCAGTTTCAATACTTCCTGCTAATGTTAAAAAACCGGATAGATTGTTGCCGTTTTCCAGATGTAATTAACAAAAGCGTGTCACAGATCAAGAAAATACCCCTACTTGGGGGGAGGAATCGCGGCCAAATCCTGTCAAAATAGATTGGCGAAACTGATTTACGTCTAAAACGGACACGATTCAACAACACTAAATCCGAATGATATGCAAGGTTATTACGCAACAAAGGGCATTTAATGTTAATGAAAAGATTCCAATGTAAATTAATGTAGTTAAAACTTTTGTTAAAGTTGACAAAAGGTTAAAGAAAGGGGTAAAAAGCCACGGCATTTGGGCTTCCTCATCAACCAGGGACGCTTTTTTGCAAGGTCATTTTTTTATTCCTCCCGTGAAACGCTGTGGCGTTCATCTGCCATCAAGAGCAGAGGGTTTTGGCGCTACACTTTTTTGGTTAAGCAATGCGTATGTCAACATCCACTGAAGTCATCGCTCATCATTGGGCATTCGCTATATTTCTCATCATCGCTATCGGTCTGTGCTGCCTGATGCTCGTCGGCGGCTGGTACCTCGGCGGTCGCGCGCGCGCGCGTAGCAAAAACACGCCGTTTGAATCGGGGATCGACTCCGTTGGTTCGGCCCGCTTACGTCTTTCTGCGAAGTTTTATCTGGTCGCCATGTTCTTCGTTATCTTCGACGTGGAAGCCCTGTATCTCTACGCATGGTCAACCTCCATTCGCGAAAGCGGCTGGGTTGGCTTTGTGGAAGCCGCAATTTTCATTTTAGTGCTACTGGCTGGTCTGGTTTACCTCGTTCGCATCGGCGCACTGGACTGGACGCCTGCGCGTTCCCGTCGCACGCTGGTTAACCCGGAAACAGACAGTCCCACTAACCGTCATATGCAGTAAAAGCGAGGCAATAAGATGGATTATACGCTCACCCGCATAGATCCTAACGGTGAGAACGACCGTTACCCCCTGCAAAAACAGGAGATCGTAACCGACCCCCTGGAGCAAGAAGTCAATAAAAGCGTGTATATGGGGAAACTCGAACATGCGCTGCATGACATGGTGAACTGGGGCCGTAAGAACTCAATTTGGCCGTACAACTTCGGCCTGTCTTGCTGCTATGTAGAAATGGTGACGTCATTCACTGCGGTGCATGACGTTGCGCGTTTTGGCGCGGAAGTACTGCGTGCCTCTCCGCGTCAGGCCGACCTGATGGTGGTCGCCGGCACCTGCTTCACCAAAATGGCCCCGGTAATTCAGCGCCTGTACGATCAGATGCTGGAGCCGAAGTGGGTTATCTCTATGGGCGCATGCGCTAACTCCGGCGGGATGTACGATATCTACTCCGTCGTGCAGGGCGTGGACAAGTTTATTCCGGTGGATGTTTACATCCCGGGCTGTCCGCCGCGTCCGGAAGCTTATATGCAGGCGCTGATGCTGCTGCAGGAATCCATTGGTAAAGAGCGCCGTCCTCTCTCCTGGGTGGTTGGCGATCAGGGCGTCTATCGCGCCAACATGCAATCCGAGCGCGAGCGTAAACGCGGCGAACGAATTGCGGTGACCAATCTGCGGACTCCGGACGAGATTTAACTTGCGCCTGCGGGCGGGAACCAGACTTCGCAAATCAATCTACAAAAGCAGCGAAGCCTCGCCCGGCAGTCACCACGGACCTTTTGCAATGGTGAACAATATGACTGATTTAACCGCGCATGACGCCGCACCAGCCTGGCAAACCCGCGATCACCTTGATGACCCGGTGATCGGCGAACTGCGCAACCGTTTTGGGCCGGATGCCTTTACCGTTCAGCCTACCCGTACCGGCGTTCCGGTGGTGTGGGTGAAGCGCGAACAGCTGCTTGAGGTGGGTGATTTCCTGAAGAGATTGCCAAAACCTTACGTGATGCTGTTTGACCTGCACGGCATGGACGAACGTTTACGTACGCACCGCGATGGCTTGCCAGCCGCGGATTTTTCCGTTTTCTACCACCTGATCTCAGTAGACCGCAACCGCGATATCATGCTCAAGGTGGCGTTGTCTGAAAACGATCTGCATCTGCCGACCTTCACCAAACTTTTCCCTAACGCCAACTGGTATGAGCGTGAAACCTGGGAAATGTTTGGCGTGACCTTTGACGGTCACCCGAATCTGCGCCGCATCATGATGCCGCCGACCTGGGAAGGCCACCCGCTGCGTAAAGACTATCCGGCGCGCGCCACCGAATTCGATCCGTTTGAGCTGACTAAAGCCAAGCAGGATCTGGAAATGGAAGCGTTAACCTTCAAGCCGGAAGAGTGGGGCATGAAGCGCGGCACCGAAAACGAGGACTTTATGTTCCTCAACCTCGGCCCGAACCACCCGTCCGCTCACGGCGCATTCCGTATCATTCTGCAGCTGGATGGCGAAGAGATCGTCGACTGCGTGCCGGATATCGGCTACCACCACCGTGGCGCGGAGAAGATGGGCGAACGCCAGTCCTGGCACAGCTACATCCCTTACACCGACCGTATTGAATACCTCGGCGGCTGCGTCAACGAGATGCCGTACGTACTGGCGGTGGAAAAACTGGCCGGGATCACCGTGCCGGATCGCGTGAACGTGATCCGCGTGATGCTGTCCGAACTGTTCCGCATCAACAGCCACCTGCTGTATATCTCGACCTTTATTCAGGACGTCGGCGCGATGACGCCGGTCTTCTTCGCCTTTACCGACCGTCAGAAAATCTACGATCTGGTCGAAGCGATCACCGGTTTCCGTATGCACCCGGCGTGGTTCCGCATCGGCGGCGTCGCCCACGACCTGCCGCGCGGCTGGGATCGCCTGCTGCGTGAATTCCTTGAGTGGATGCCGAAGCGCCTGGATTCCTATGAGAAAGCCGCGCTGCGCAACACCATTCTGATTGGCCGCTCGAAAGGCGTTGCCGCCTACACCGCGAAAGAAGCGCTGGAGTGGGGCACCACCGGCGCAGGTCTGCGCGCGACCGGTATCGGCTTCGACGTGCGTAAATGGCGTCCTTATTCTGGCTACGAAAACTTCGACTTTGAAATCCCGACCGGCGGCGGCGTTTCCGACTGCTACACCCGCGTGATGCTAAAAGTGGAAGAGCTGCGCCAGAGCCTGCGCATTCTCCAGCAGTGCCTCGATAATATGCCGGAAGGCCCGTTCAAAGCGGATCACCCGCTGACCACGCCGCCGCCGAAAGAGCGCACGCTGCAGCACATTGAGACCCTGATTACTCACTTCCTGCAGGTTTCCTGGGGCCCGGTGATGCCGGCCAACGAATCCTTCCAGATGGTTGAAGCGACGAAGGGGATTAACAGTTACTACCTGACCAGCGACGGCAGCACCATGAGCTACCGTACCCGTATTCGTACCCCGAGCTATGCGCACCTGCAGCAGATCCCGGCGGCGATCCGCGGCAGCCTGGTATCCGACCTTATCGTCTATCTGGGTAGTATCGATTTTGTTATGTCAGACGTGGACCGCTAATTATGCACGAGAATCAACAACCACAAACCGAGGCTTTTGAGCTGAGTGCGGCAGAGCGTGAGGCTATTGAGCACGAGAAGCACCACTACGAAGACCCGCGTGCGGCGTCCATCGAAGCGCTGAAAATTGTTCAAAAACAGCGCGGCTGGGTGCCGGATGGCGCGATCTATGCGATCGCCGATGTGCTGGGGATCCCGGCAAGCGACGTCGAAGGCGTGGCGACATTCTATAGCCAGATCTTCCGCCAGCCGGTTGGCCGTCACGTGATCCGCTACTGCGATAGCGTGGTGTGCCATATCACTGGCTTCCAGGGGATCCAGTCGGCTATCGAGAAAAAGCTGGACATCAAACCGGGTCAAACCACCTTTGATGGCCGCTTCACGCTGCTGCCGACCTGTTGCCTTGGCAACTGCGACAAGGGGCCGACCATGATGATTGATGACGACACGCACAGTTATCTGACGCCGGAAGCGATTCCTGACCTCCTGGAGCGGTATAAATGAAAACCATTATTCGTACTGCCGAAACGCATCCATTAACCTGGCGTCTGCGCGATGACAAGCAGCCGGTGTGGCTGGACGAGTATCGCAGCAAAAACGGTTATGAAGGGGCGCGCAAGGCCTTAGGCGGCATGGCGCCGGATGAAATCGTCAATGCGGTAAAAGACGCCGGCCTGAAAGGGCGCGGCGGCGCGGGCTTTTCCACCGGTCTGAAGTGGAGCCTGATGCCAAAAGACGAGTCCATGAACATCCGTTACCTGCTGTGTAACGCCGATGAAATGGAACCGGGCACCTATAAAGACCGTCTGCTGATGGAACAGCTGCCGCACCTGCTGGTGGAAGGTATGCTGATCTCCGCCTTTGCGCTGAAGGCCTACCGCGGTTACATCTTCCTGCGCGGCGAATATATCGAAGCGGCGCAGCATCTGCGTCGTGCGATCGCCGAAGCCACCGAAGCGGGCCTGTTGGGGAAAAATATCCTCGGCACCGGTTTTGACTTCGAGCTGTTCGTGCATACCGGGGCAGGGCGCTATATCTGCGGTGAAGAGACGGCGCTTATCAACTCGCTGGAAGGCCGCCGCGCGAACCCGCGCTCCAAGCCGCCGTTCCCGGCGAGCTCGGGCGTATGGGGCAAACCGACCTGCGTCAACAACGTTGAAACCCTGTGTAACGTGCCAGCCATTCTCGCCAACGGCGTGGAGTGGTACCAGAATATTTCAACCAGCAAAGATGCCGGCACCAAGCTGATGGGCTTCTCCGGGCGCGTGAAGAATCCGGGCGTCTGGGAACTGCCGTTCGGCACCACCGCGCGCGAGATCCTCGAAGATTACGCCGGCGGCATGCGCGATGGCCTGAAGTTTAAAGCCTGGCAGCCGGGCGGCGCCGGTACCGACTTCCTGACCGAAGCGCACCTCGATTTGCCGATGGAGTTTGAAAGCATTGGTAAGGCAGGGAGCCGTCTGGGCACCGCGCTGGCGATGGCCGTCGACCACGAGATCGGCATGGTTCCGCTGGTGCGCAATCTCGAAGAATTTTTTGCCCGCGAATCCTGCGGCTGGTGTACGCCTTGCCGCGACGGCCTGCCGTGGAGCGTGAAGATCCTGCGCGCCCTGGAGCGCGGCGAAGGCCAGCCTGGCGACATCGAAACCCTTGAGCAACTGTGTCGATTCCTCGGGCCGGGTAAAACCTTCTGCGCGCACGCGCCGGGCGCGGTTGAACCGCTGCAGAGCGCTATCAAATATTTCCGCGAAGAATTCGAGGCTGGCATTAAGCAGCAGTTCAGCAATACCCATGCAATTAACGGTATTCAGCCGAACCTGCTTAAGACGCGCTGGTAATCTAAAGGTTTTTTATTTTTGGAAGCACGCAAATGGCTACGATTCATGTAGACGGCAAAGAATACGAGGTCAACGGAGCGGACAACCTGCTAGAGGCTTGTCTCTCTCTTGGTCTTGATATTCCATACTTTTGCTGGCACCCGGCGCTAGGGAGCGTCGGTGCTTGCCGCCAGTGTGCGGTGAAGCAATATCAGAACGCGGAAGACACGCGTGGTCGCCTGGTGATGTCCTGTATGACTCCGGCATCCGACGGCACCTTTATTTCTATTGACGACGGCGAAGCGAAGCAGTTCCGCGAAAGCGTGGTGGAGTGGCTGATGACCAACCACCCGCACGATTGCCCGGTCTGCGAAGAGGGCGGCAACTGCCACCTGCAGGATATGACGGTCATGACCGGTCATAGCTTCCGCCGCTATCGTTTCACCAAGCGTACCCACCGCAACCAGGATCTGGGGCCATTTATTTCTCACGAAATGAACCGCTGCATCGCCTGCTACCGCTGCGTTCGCTACTATAAAGATTATGCCGACGGCACCGATCTGGGCGTTTATGGCGCTCATGACAACGTCTACTTCGGCCGCCCGGAAGATGGCACGCTGGAAAGCGAGTTCTCCGGTAACCTGGTTGAAGTTTGCCCGACCGGCGTCTTCACCGATAAAACGCACTCCGAGCGTTACAACCGTAAGTGGGACATGCAGTTTGCGCCGAGCATCTGCCAGCAGTGTTCCATTGGCTGTAACATCAGCCCTGGCGAACGCTATGGCGAGCTGCGTCGTATCGAAAACCGCTATAACGGTACCGTTAACCGCTACTTCCTCTGCGACCGCGGTCGTTTCGGCTATGGCTACGTAAACCTCAAAGATCGTCCGCGTCAGCCGGTTCAGCGCCGCGGCGACGATCTGATCGCGCTCAACGCCGAACAGGCGATGCAGGGGGCGGCGGATATCCTGCGTCAGTCGAAGAAAGTCATTGGTATCGGTTCTCCGCGCGCCAGCATTGAAAGCAACTTCGCGCTGCGTGAGCTGGTCGGTAGCGAAAACTTCTATACCGGCATCGCTAAAGGCGAACAAGCGCGCCTGCAGATGATGCTTAAAGTGCTGCGTGAAGGCGGGATCCATACCCCGACGCTGCGCGATATCGAATCCTACGATGCGGTACTGGTGCTGGGCGAAGACATTACCCAGACCGGCGCGCGCGTTGCCCTGGCAGTACGCCAGGCGGTGAAAGGGAAAGCACGTGAAATGGCGGCGGCGCAGAAAGTGGCCGACTGGCAGATTGCGGCAATTCTCAACATCGGACAGCGTGCCAAGCATCCGTTATTTGTCACTAATATCGACGACACGCGTCTGGATGACATCGCGGCGTGGACTTACCGCGCGCCGGTGGAAGATCAGGCGCGTCTGGGCTTCGCTATCGCCCATGCGCTGGATGACAGCGCGCCGGCGGTTGATGGCCTGAGCCATGACCTGCAGGGTAAAGTCGATGTGATCGTTCAGGCGCTGGCCGGGGCGAAAAAACCGCTGATTATCTCCGGCACTAACGCCGGCAGCATGGAAATCATTCAGGCTGCCGCTAACGTGGCGAAAGCGTTGAAAGGCCGCGGCGCCGATGTTGGCATCACGATGGTTGCCCGCGCGGTGAACAGCGTCGGTCTGGGCATGATCGGCGGCGGCTCGCTTGAAGAGGCGCTGGACGAACTGGAAAGCGGCGCCGCAGACGCGGTTATCGTGCTGGAAAACGACCTGCACCGTCATGCTTCCGCCGCGCGCGTCGACGCAGCGCTTGCGAAAGCGCCGCTGGTGATGGTGGTTGACCATCAGCGCACCGCGATTATGGACAAAGCGCACCTGGTGCTCTCCGCGGCAAGCTTTGCGGAAAGCGACGGTACCGTGGTGAACAACGAAGGCCGCGCCCAGCGCTTCTTCCAGGTTTACGATCCGGCTTACTACGACGCGAAAACCGTGATGCTGGAAAGCTGGCGCTGGCTGCATTCGCTGCACAGCACCGTCAACAACCGTCAGGTTGACTGGACGCAGCTGGACCACGTCATCGATGCCGCGATTGCCGCCCTGCCGCAGCTGGCGGGCATTAAAGATGCCGCGCCGGATGCGACCTTCCGCATTCGCGGCCAGAAGCTGGCGCGTGAACCGCACCGCTACAGCGGCCGCACGGCGATGCGCGCTAACATCAGCGTGCACGAGCCGCGTCAGCCGCAGGATAAAGACACCATGTTCGCCTTCTCAATGGAAGGGAACAACCAGCCGTCCGCGCCGCGTTCGCAGATCCCGTTCGCCTGGGCGCCGGGCTGGAACTCCCCGCAGGCATGGAACAAATTCCAGGATGAAGTGGGCGGTAAACTGCGCCACGGCGATCCGGGCGTGCGTCTGATTGAAGCTTCCGCCAGCGGGCTGGAGTACTTCACGGCGGTTCCGGCCAGCTTCCACGCGGAAGAAGGCAAATGGCGTATCGCGCCGTACTATCACCTGTTTGGCAGCGATGAGCTGTCTCAGCGCTCTCCGGTGTTCCAGAGCCGGATGCCTGAGCCGTACATCAAGCTGAACCCGGCGGATGCCGCAAAGCTTGGCGTCAACGCCGGAGCGATGGTTTCCTTCAGCGTAGAAGGCCAGACGCTGAGTCTGCCGCTGGTTATTTCTGAAGGACTGGCCGCGGGACAGGTTGGCTTACCGATGGGCATGCCGGGCATCGCGCCGGTACTGGCCGGGGCGCGTATTGATTCACTGCAGGAGGCGCAAGCATGAGTTGGTTAACGCCGGATCTTATCGACATTCTGTTAAGCATCCTGAAGGCCGTGGTCATTCTGCTGGTGGTCGTCACCTGCGGCGCGTTCATGAGCTTCGGCGAGCGTCGTCTGCTCGGCCTGTTCCAGAACCGCTACGGACCTAACCGCGTGGGCTGGGGCGGTTCGCTGCAGCTGGTCGCCGACATGATCAAGATGTTCTTCAAAGAGGACTGGATCCCGCGCTTCTCCGATCGCGTGATCTTTACTCTGGCGCCGGTTATCGCCTTTACCTCACTGCTGCTGGCCTTTGCTATCGTGCCGGTTAGCCCGTCGTGGGTGGTCGCCGACCTGAACATCGGTATTCTGTTCTTCCTGATGATGGCAGGCCTGGCGGTTTACGCGGTCCTGTTCGCCGGTTGGTCGAGCAACAACAAATACTCGCTGCTGGGGGCGATGCGTGCTTCCGCACAAACGTTGAGCTACGAAGTGTTCCTTGGTCTCTCCCTGATGGGCGTGGTGGCGCAGGCGGGGTCATTCAACATGACCGATATCGTCAACAACCAGGCGCATCTGTGGAACGTCATCCCGCAGTTCTTCGGCTTCGTGACTTTCGCCATCGCCGGCGTGGCGGTGTGTCACCGTCACCCGTTTGACCAGCCGGAAGCGGAGCAGGAACTGGCCGATGGTTACCACATTGAATATTCCGGTATGAAATTCGGTCTGTTCTTCGTCGGTGAATACATCGGTATCGTCACCGTATCAGCGCTGATCGTGACGCTGTTCTTCGGCGGCTGGAATGGCCCGTGGTTACCGCCTTTCATCTGGTTCGCGCTGAAAACCGCGTTCTTCATGATGATGTTCATTTTGATCCGCGCATCATTACCGCGTCCGCGTTATGACCAGGTAATGTCCTTTGGCTGGAAGGTATGCCTGCCGTTAACGCTGGTCAACTTGTTGGTAACGGCGGCTGTCATTCTCTGGCAGGCGCAATAAGGGGTGAATTGAACATGACCTTAAAAGAATTATTGGTAGGGTTCGGCACCCAGGTCCGCAGTATTTGCATGATCGGGATGCACGCCTTCGCCAAACGTGAAACTCAGATGTATCCGGAAGAGCCGGTATATCTGCCGCCGCGCTATCGTGGCCGTATCGTGCTGACGCGCGATCCGGACGGTGAAGAGCGCTGCGTTGCCTGTAACCTGTGTGCGGTAGCCTGCCCGGTTGGCTGTATCTCTCTGCAGAAAGCAGAGACCAAAGACGGCCGCTGGTACCCGGAGTTCTTCCGCATCAACTTCTCACGCTGCATTTTCTGCGGCCTGTGCGAAGAAGCGTGCCCGACCACGGCGATTCAGTTGACCCCGGACTTCGAACTGGGCGAATACAAACGTCAGGATCTGGTGTACGAAAAAGAGGATCTGCTGATTTCCGGTCCGGGCAAATACCCGGAATATAACTTCTACCGGATGGCGGGTATGGCAATCGACGGCAAAGATAAGGGCGAAGCGGAAAACGAAGCTAAGCCAATCGACGTCAAGAGCCTGTTACCGTAAGGAGAGGGGCAATGGAATTCGCTTTTTATATCTGTGGCCTGATAGCCATCCTCGCAACCTTGCGGGTCGTCACCCACACCAATCCGGTGCACGCGCTGCTGTACCTGATCATTTCGCTGTTAGCGATTGCCGGGGTGTTTTTCTCGCTGGGCGCTTACTTCGCCGGTGCGCTGGAAATCATCGTTTACGCCGGGGCCATTATGGTGCTGTTCGTGTTCGTGGTGATGATGCTCAACCTGGGCGGCACCGAGATCGAACAGGAACGCAAATGGCTGCAGCCGGGGATCTGGATTGGCCCGGCCATCCTTTCCGCGGTGCTGCTGGTGGTTATCGTTTACGCCATCCTGGGCATCAATGACCAGGGTATCGACGGCGCGGCGATCAACGCCAAAGAAGTGGGTATTGCGCTGTTTGGGCCGTACGTCCTGGCGGTGGAGCTGGCCTCCATGCTGCTGCTGGCGGGCCTGGTTGTCGCCTTCCACATTGGCCGCGAAGAGCGCGCCGGTGAGGTGCTGAGCAACCGCGTGAACGACAGCGACAAAAGAAAAACGGAGGAACACGCATGATCCCCTTAACACATGGACTGATCCTCGCCGCCATCCTGTTTGTGCTCGGCCTGACTGGTCTTGTGATCCGCCGCAATCTGCTATTTATGCTGATTAGCCTGGAAATCATGATTAACGCCGCCGCGCTGGCATTCGTGGTCGCGGGAAGCTACTGGGGCCAGACTGATGGTCAGATTATGTATATCCTCGCTATCAGCCTCGCGGCTGCGGAAGCGAGTATCGGTCTGGCGCTGCTGCTGCAGCTCCATCGTCGCCGCCAGAACCTGAACATCGATTCAGTAAGTGAGTTGCGTGGATGAACATGCTTGCCTTAACCATTCTTCTGCCATTGATTGGCTTTGTGCTGCTGGCCTTCTCCCGCGGACGCTGGTCGGAAAATCTTTCCGCCACCGTTGGGATGGGCTCGGTAGGCCTGGCGGCGCTGGTGACGGCGTACGTCGGCGTCGACTTTTTCGCTAACGGCAAACAGGCGGTCAGCGTACCGCTGTGGAACTGGATGTCGGTCGGTGATTTCAACATCGGCTTCAACCTGGTGCTGGATGGCCTGTCTCTGACCATGCTCTCCGTGGTTACCGGCGTCGGCTTCCTGATCCACATGTTCGCCTCCTGGTACATGCGCGGCGAAGAGGGCTACTCTCGCTTCTTCGCTTACACCAACCTGTTTATCGCCAGCATGGTCGTTCTGGTGCTGGCCGATAACCTGCTGTTGATGTACCTGGGTTGGGAAGGCGTGGGTCTCTGTTCTTACCTGCTGATCGGTTTCTACTACACCGATCCGAAGAACAACGCCGCGGCGATGAAAGCGTTCGTGGTCACCCGCGTCGGCGACGTGTTCCTCGCCTTCGCGCTGTTCATTCTTTATAACGAACTGGGCACCCTGAACTTCCGTGAAATGGTTGAGCTGGCGCCGCAGCACTTCGCTAACGGCAGCACCACGCTGCAGTGGGCGACGCTGATGCTGCTCGGCGGCGCGGTCGGTAAATCCGCTCAGCTGCCGCTGCAAACGTGGCTTGCCGATGCGATGGCGGGCCCGACGCCGGTCTCTGCGCTGATCCACGCGGCTACCATGGTGACCGCGGGCGTGTACCTGATTGCCCGTACCCACGGCCTGTTCCTGATGACGCCGGAAGTGCTGCATCTGGTCGGTATCGTTGGCGCAATCACGCTGGTGCTGGCGGGCTTCGCCGCGCTGGTGCAGACCGACATCAAACGCGTGCTGGCTTACTCGACCATGAGCCAGATTGGCTACATGTTCCTCGCGCTGGGCGTGCAGGCATGGGACGCGGCGATCTTCCACCTGATGACGCACGCGTTCTTTAAAGCGCTGCTGTTCCTGTCGTCCGGTTCGGTGATCCTCGCCTGCCATCACGAACAGAACATCTTCAAGATGGGCGGCCTGCGCAAATCCATTCCGCTGGTTTATGTCTGCTTCCTGGTGGGGGGCGCGGCGCTGTCCGCTCTGCCGCTTATCACCGCAGGCTTCTTCAGTAAGGATGAGATTCTGGCTGGCGCGATGGCCAACGGCCATATCAATCTGATGGTTGCGGGCCTGGTCGGCGCCTTTATGACCTCGCTGTATACTTTCCGTATGATTTTCATCGTGTTCCACGGTAAAGAGCAAATTCACGCGCATGCAGGGAAGGGGATTACCCACCATCTGCCGCTGATTGTGCTGCTGGTTCTGTCCACCTTCGTTGGCGCGCTGATTGTGCCGCCGCTGGAAGGCGTTCTGCCGCAGACCACTGAGCTCGCTCACGGTAGCGTGATGACGCTGGAAATGACCTCCGGGATTATCGCTATTGCCGGCATCCTGATCGCCGCGTGGCTGTGGCTGGGCAAACGTACGCTGGTGACTTCCATCGCCAACAGCGCGCCTGGCCGCTTCTTCGGCACCTGGTGGTTCCATGCCTGGGGCTTCGACTGGTTATACGACAAAGTGTTCGTGAAACCATTCCTCGGTATTGCCTGGCTGCTGAAGAGCGATCCGCTGAACTCGTTGATGAATATCCCGGCGATTCTGTCCCGCTTCGCAGGCAAAGGTCTGCTGGTGAGCGAGAACGGCTATCTGCGCTGGTATGTGGCTTCAATGAGCATCGGCGCGGTGGTGGTGCTGGCTCTGCTGATGGTACTGCGTTGATTTGAGCGCGCGGTTTTGCCCGGTGGCGCTTTGCTTACCGGGCCTACGAAACCGTAGGTCGGGTAAGCAAGCGAATCGCCACCCGACACAACAAACCGCCCTCAAACGTGAATGTAGTCGAATTCGTTGAAAATCGGTCCTGAACGGGACTTTAACAAGGAATAAAAATCGCCATGTTATTACCCTGGTTGATATTAATCCCCTTTATTGGCGGCTTCCTGTGCTGGCAGACTGAACGCTTTGGCGTGAAACTGCCGCGCTGGATTGCGCTGATTACCATGGGACTGACGCTGGTGCTTGGCCTGCAGCTGTGGATGCAGGGCGGCTATTCTCTGACGCAATCCGCGGGGATTCCGCAGTGGCAGTCGGAATTCGTGCTGCCGTGGATCCCACGTTTCGGCATTAGCATCCATCTGGCGATTGACGGTTTGTCGCTGCTCATGGTGGTGCTGACCGGCCTGCTCGGCGTGTTGGCGGTGCTCTGTTCCTGGCGCGAAATCGAAAAGTACCAGGGATTTTTCCACCTCAACCTGATGTGGATCCTGGGCGGCGTCATCGGCGTATTCCTCGCCATCGACATGTTCCTGTTCTTCTTCTTCTGGGAAATGATGTTGGTGCCGATGTACTTCCTGATCGCGCTGTGGGGTCACAAAGCCTCTGACGGTAAAACGCGTATCACGGCGGCCACCAAGTTCTTCATTTATACCCAGGCGAGCGGTCTGGTGATGCTGATCGCCATTCTGGCGCTGGCATTCGTCCATTTCAACGCCACCGGCGTGTGGACCTTCAACTATGAAGAGCTGCTGAAAACCCCGATGTCGCACGGCGTGGAATACATGCTGATGCTCGGCTTCTTCATCGCCTTCGCGGTGAAAATGCCGGTGGTGCCGCTGCACGGCTGGCTACCGGACGCCCACTCCCAGGCGCCGACTGCCGGTTCCGTCGACCTCGCGGGCATCTTGTTGAAAACCGCGGCCTACGGTCTGCTGCGCTTTGCGCTGCCGCTGTTCCCGAACGCCTCCGCCGAGTTTGCGCCAATCGCCATGTGGCTGGGCGTGATCGGTATCTTCTACGGCGCGTGGATGGCCTTCGCCCAGACCGATATCAAACGTCTGATTGCATACACCTCCGTTTCCCACATGGGCTTCGTGCTGATTGCTATCTACACCGGTAGCCAGCTGGCTTATCAAGGGGCGGTGATTCAGATGATTGCCCACGGTCTGTCCGCGGCGGGTCTGTTCATTCTGTGTGGTCAGCTGTACGAACGTCTGCACACCCGCGATATGCGCCAGATGGGCGGTTTGTGGAGCAAAATTAAATGGCTGCCGGCGATGTCGATGTTCTTCGCTGTCGCCACCCTGGGGATGCCGGGCACCGGTAACTTTGTCGGCGAATTTATGATTCTGTTCGGCAGTTATAAAGTGGTGCCGGTGATTACCGTTATCTCGACCTTTGGTCTGGTATTCGCTTCCGTTTACTCGCTGTCGATGCTGCATCGCGCCTACTTCGGTAAGGCGAAGAGCGAAATCGCGACGAAAGAGCTGCCGGGGATGTCCCTGCGTGAACTGTCTATCATCCTGCTGCTGGTGGTGCTGCTGGTGCTGTTGGGCTTCTTCCCGCAGCCGATTCTCGACACCTCGCATGCTGCGATGAGCAACATTCAGCAGTGGTTTGTTAATTCTGTTTCTACTACAAGGCCGTAATTCGCCATGACAATAACTCCACAACAACTGATCGCACTGCTACCGCTGCTGATCGTCGGCTTGACGGTGGTGGTTGTGATGCTCTCCATTGCGTGGCGACGCAATCATTTTCTCAATGCCACGTTGTCGGTTCTCGGACTAAACGCCGCGCTGGTCTCGCTCTGGTTTGTCGGTCAGAACGGGGCGATGGACGTCACCCCGCTGATCCGCGTTGACGGTTACTCGATGCTCTATACCGGGCTGGTGCTGTTGGCGAGCCTCGCGACCTGTACTTTCGCCTACCCATGGCTTGAGGGTTACAAGGACAATAAAGAAGAGTTCTACCTGCTGGTGCTGATCGCCGCGCTGGGTGGCATTCTGCTGGCCGGCGCCAATCACCTGGCCTCGCTGTTCCTCGGTATCGAATTAATTTCGCTGCCGTTGTTCGGCCTGGTCGGCTACGCCTTCCGCCAGAAACGTTCGCTGGAAGCGAGCATCAAATACACCATCCTCTCCGCGGCAGCCTCGTCTTTCCTGCTGTTCGGTATGGCGCTGGTGTATGCGAACTCCGGCAACCTGTCCTTCCTCGCGCTGGGCAAGAGCCTGGCTGACAACGCGCTGCACGAGCCGCTGCTGCTGGCGGGCCTCGGTCTGATGATCGTCGGTCTTGGCTTTAAACTGTCGCTGGTGCCGTTCCACCTGTGGACGCCGGATGTATACCAGGGCGCGCCTGCGCCGGTATCCACCTTCCTGGCGACCGCCAGCAAGATTGCCATCTTCGGCGTGGTGATGCGTCTGTTCCTGTACATGCCGGTGGGCGACAGCGAAGCGGTACGCGTGGTGCTGGGCCTGATCGCCTTCGCCTCTATTATCTTCGGTAACCTGATGGCGCTGAGCCAGACCAACATTAAGCGTCTGCTCGGTTACTCTTCCATCTCCCACCTTGGCTATCTGCTGGTGGCATTAATCGCCCTGCAGAGCGGCGAAATGTCGATGGAAGCCGTCGGCGTCTACCTGGCCGGTTATCTGTTCAGCAGCCTCGGCGCGTTCGGCGTGGTCAGCCTGATGTCCAGCCCGTACCGCGGTCCGGATGCTGACTCGCTGTTCTCCTACCGCGGTCTGTTCTGGCACCGTCCGATCCTGTCGGCGGTAATGACGGTGATGATGCTGTCGCTGGCCGGTATTCCGATGACCCTCGGCTTTATCGGTAAGTTCTACGTGCTGGCCGTTGGTGTGCATGCGCACCTGTGGTGGCTGGTTGCCGCGGTAGTGATTGGTTCGGCGATTGGTCTCTACTACTACCTGCGCGTTGCCGTCAGCCTGTACCTGAGCGCCCCGGAGCAGCTGAACCGCGATGCGCCGTCAAACTGGCAGTACAGCGCCGGCGGTATCGTAGTGCTGATCTCCGCGCTGCTGGTGCTGGTGCTCGGCGTATGGCCGCAGCCGCTGATTAGCATCGTACAGCTGGCGACGCCGCTGATGTAATCTGCGCTATAAATAAAAAACCGCCGACTTGTCGGCGGTTTTTTTATGCCCGTGGTTTACGCCAGTCGATAAACCATAAAATCCTCCGCCAGTAGCGTATTAGCGAAAATCTCCCGGCATTCCGCCAGCATGCGCAGGCAGCCTTCGGCATCGTAGCGCGAGCTAAAGTGGGTGGCGATTAGCGTGCCGACCCCCGCTTCTTTGGCAAGCGCCGCGGTCTGCTGACTGGAAGAGTGGCCACGGCTATTGGCTTTCTCCGCCATCGCCTGTTCAAGGGTGGTTTCGTGGACCATCACATCCGCGCCGCGCGCCATCTCCAGCGCCTGCGGACAGGGGGCGGTATCGCCAAAAATGGCCAGCGTTTTACCCGGCGTCGATGGCCCCAGATAGCGGCTACCGTCAATGACCCGACCATCTTCCAGCTTAACGCGCTGGCCGAGCTTGAGTTGATGGAACAGCGGCCCCGGACGCACGCCATCGGCAATCAGTTGGGCGGCATCGAGGGTGCCGGGTTTGTCATGCTGTTCGATGCGGTAGCCGTAGCACTCCACCGGATGGCTGAGCGGGTACGCGCTGACCCGATAGCCGTCTTCGTCGAAGACCAGACCGGGGCCGACTTCGATGATAGTGAGCGGATAATCGGTCCACGAGCCGCTCAGGCGCAGCGCGGTTTCAATGAATTCTTTAATCCCTTTTGGCCCGTAAACCGTCAGCGGCAGCGAATTTCCCTGCATCGAGCGGCTGCACAACAGGCCGGGCAGGCCGAACAGATGATCGCCGTGCAGGTGAGTGATGAAAATTTTATTCAGTTTGCCTGGGTGGTAAGGGGTGTGGAGAAACTGATGCTGGGTGCCTTCGCCGCAGTCAAACAACCACATTTCAGCGCTGGTGGGTTGTTGCAAATTCAGTATTATCGACGTCATATTACGCGTACGGGTCGGCACGCCGGCGGATGTCCCCAAAAATGTTAATTCCATCGTCCAGTGTCCTCAGGCGAGTGGTAAAGCATCAGTATATCAATAAGGAGTAACAAATGATGACCTGGCAGGATTTACATCACAGTGAGCTCACCGTTGCCCAACTGTACGCCTTGCTGAAGCTGCGCAGCGCGGTGTTTGTCGTCGAACAACACTGCGTCTATCAGGATATCGACGGCGATGATTTAGTCGGTGAGAACCGTCATCTGCTCGGCTGGCGCGACGGCGAGCTGGTGGCCTATGCGCGGATCCTCAAAAGCGAAGAGGAGTTCGAACCGGTGGTGATCGGCCGGGTTATCGTCAGCCCGACCGTGCGCGGCGAGAAGCTGGGCTACCAGCTGATGGAGCAGGCGCTGGCCAGCTGCCGGCAGAACTGGCCGCAGAAGGCGATTTATCTTGGGGCGCAGGCGCATCTGCAGAAATTTTATGCCAGCTTTGGTTTTGTGCCGGTGACGGACGTATACGATGAAGACGGGATTGCCCATATCGGTATGGCGCGTGACATCACAACTCATTAAGAAGCTAAATAGTAATAGCGTATCGCTATCAATTATCTATACTTTTCCTCCTGTAGCGAATCCAGTGGCTGGCGTTCGCCGTGCCTGTTAAGGTTCGCTCCCTCATGATGGGTACTGCTATTTATCGCAGCTACCCTTTATAATGTGGGGTTTTTAATTTCGTGGAGGTTCGCGTGCTGTCTGTTTCCACTGCGCTGGAAAGCCTGTTGGGTTGCCTGGCTGAAGATTTCCCTCCGTCACCCGGCACGCGAATTTTTGATATCCCCTTCCCGTTAAACGACGCCTTCGACCCGTTACTGTGGTGCGCGCATCAGCCGTGCTGGCCGCAATTCTACTGGCAGCAGCGTAACGGCGATGAAGAGCTGGCGGCGCTGGGGGCGGTAACCACCTTTGCCTCTTTGTCCGCGGCGCATGATTTTTTATGCGCGCAGGGGCGGGAAGATCTGCGCATCCTTGGGCTGAACGCGTTCGACCCTCATCAGGGTAATCTGTTTCTGCCGCGGCTGGAGTGGCGCCGCCTGGGCGGTAAAGCGACCTTGCGGTTGGTGATACATAGCGCGACCTCGCTGCTTGACGACGCGGTGGCCGCGCGGGCGTTTCTTCAATCATTAAATAGCGAGCAGGCGACGGCGGCATCGATGCCGTCGCTGCGAAGCGAGCAGCATGCGCCGGAATACCCGCAGTGGCGCGAGCTGATTATGCAGGCGACGCGGGCAATCGGCGCCGGCGAAATGGATAAGGTTGTGCTGGCGCGGGTCACGGATTTACGCTTTAGCGCGCCGCTGCAGGCGTTTGCCATTATGGCGGCCAGTCGGCGCAGCAATCTTAACTGTTTCCACTTCCTGATGGCCTTTAGCCCGCAGCAGGCGTTTCTCGGCTCCACGCCGGAACGGCTATGGCGGCGACGCGGCGCGCTGCTGCGCACCGAAGCGCTGGCGGGCACCGTCGCTAACCATCACGATGACGCCCGGGCGCAGCAGTTGGCCGATTGGCTAATGAAAGACGATAAAAACCAGCGGGAGAATATGCTGGTGGTGGAGGATATCTGCCAGCGTTTGCAGGGCGAGTCGCCGACGCTTGACGTTCTGCCGCCGCAGGTCGTACGCCTGCGCAAGGTACAGCATCTGCGGCGCTGTATCTGGTGCGAACTGGCCGAGCCCGACGACAGCCGCTGCTTGCTGCAGCTGCAGCCTACCGCGGCGGTGGCGGGGCTGCCGCGCCAGGCGGCGCTGGCTTTCATCCGCCGTCATGAGCCTTTCGCCCGCGAATGGTATGCCGGCTCCGCAGGTTATCTTTCACTGGCGCAAAGCGAGTTTTGCGTGGCGCTGCGCTCGGCAAAAGTCGAGAACAACACCCTGCGGCTGTATGCCGGGGCCGGTATTGTCAGCGGATCTGACCCGCATCAGGAGTGGCAAGAAATAGAAAATAAAGCGGCGGGACTACGAACGTTATTACTTTCAGAAACGTAGAGAGACGACGTATATCAAAACGGCGCAACTCTGCCTTATCTATACTTAGCATCAATATTTGATACCGGACAATTTCATGTCAGTAAGCGCATTTAACCGACGCTGGGCGGCGGTGATCCTTGAAGCTTTAACCCGCCACGGCGTGCAGCACATTTGCATTGCCCCAGGCTCGCGCTCGACGCCCTTAACCCTGGCGGCGGCGGAAAACCGCGCTTTTATTCATCACACTCATTTTGACGAACGTGGCCTTGGTCACCTGGCACTGGGACTGGCGAAGGCCAGCCGCCAGCCGGTGGCGGTGATTGTCACCTCCGGAACCGCAACTGCGAATCTCTATCCGGCGCTGATTGAAGCGGGCCTGACGGGTGAAAAACTGATCCTGCTGACCGCCGACCGCCCGCCGGAGCTTATCGACTGCGGCGCCAATCAGGCCATCCGCCAACCGGGAATGTTTGCTTCTCATCCTGCGCAGACCGTTTCTTTACCGCGTCCTTCGCAGGATATTTCCGCGCGCTGGTTGGTCTCGACTATCGATCAGGCGCTGGGCGAGCTGCATGCCGGCGGGGTGCATATCAACTGCCCGTTCGCTGAGCCGCTATATGGCGATATGGACGATAGCGGTCTGGAGTGGCAACAGCAGCTCGGCAACTGGTGGCAGAGCGATAAACCCTGGTTGCGTCAGGCGCTGCAGATGGAGAGTGAGAAACAGCGCGACTGGTTCTTCTGGCGGCAAAAACGCGGCGTAGTAGTCGCGGGCAGGATGAGCGCCGCGGAAGGTAAAAAAGTGGCCGAATGGGCGCAAACCCTCGGCTGGCCGCTGATTGGCGATGTCCTGTCGCAGACCGGGCAGCCGTTGCCGTGCGCCGACCTGTGGCTTGGCAACGGTAAAGCGGTCAGCGAACTGGCGCAGGCGCAAATCGTCGTGCAACTCGGTAGCAGTCTGACCGGCAAACGCGTGCTCCAGTGGCAGGCGACCTGCGAGCCGGATGAATACTGGCTGGTGGATAATCTGCGCGGTCGCCTCGATCCGGCGCAGCACCGCGGTCGCCGTCTGCTCTCAAGCGTTGAGCGCTGGCTCGAACTGCATCCGGCGGAGAAACGCCAGCCGTGGGCGACGGTGATCCCGCAGCTTGCCGGGCAGGCGTGGCAGGCCGCGGTCGCCAGCAACGAGCCCTTTGGCGAAGCGCAACTGGCGCAGCGCATTCGGTGCTATTTGCCGGATCAGGGACAGCTGTTTGTTGGCAACAGTTTAGTGGTACGCCTGATAGACGCGCTGGGGCAACTGCCGGCGGGTTATCCGGTCTATAGTAATCGCGGCGCCAGCGGCATCGATGGCCTACTGGCGACAGCCGCCGGCGTGCAGCGGGCGAGCGCCCGGCCTACGCTTGCGATCGTCGGCGATCTTTCGGCGTTATACGATCTCAACTCACTGGCCCTGCTGCGCCAGGCGTCGGCGCCGCTGGTGCTGATCGTGGTCAATAATAACGGCGGGCAGATTTTCTCTATGCTGCCGACGCCGCAGGACGAGAGGCGTCAGTTCTATTTAATGCCGCAGGACGTGGATTTCAGCCACGCGGCGGCGATGTTCGGTCTGGCTTATCACCGCCCTGATGACTGGCAGTCGCTGGATGAGGCGATGGCAGGCGCGTGGCGCCGCGCCGGGGCGACGGTGATTGAGCTGGCGGTTAACGAGACCGACGGTACGCAGACTCTCCAGCAACTGCTGGCGCAGGTAAGCCGGCTGTGACGCTCAACGCGGCGGTTGAAAGCGGCCAACCGGGTTATCCCTGGCTGGTATTCCTGCACGGCTTTTCCGGAGACCGCGACGAGTGGCGTACGGTTGGCGAAGCGTTTCCGGCCTGGCCGCGGCTGTATCTCGATCTGCCGGGACACGGTGGCTCGGCGGATATCGCGGTCGATGGCTTTGCCGGGGTCAGCGAATTACTGCAATCTACGCTAAATAGTTACAACATCCTGGATTACTGGCTGGTTGGCTACTCCCTGGGCGGCCGGGTGGCGATGAACTTCGCCTGCCAGCCGCGCCTGGGCCTGCGCGGCCTGATCGTCGAGGGCGGACATCCGGGCCTGCAGGATGAAGCGTCGCGGCAGGCGCGGCGCGGCAATGATAGCGCCTGGGCGGAACGCTTTCGCCGCGAGCCGTTAGCGCAGGTCTTCGCCGACTGGTATCAGCAGCCGGTCTTCGCTTCGCTGAATGCGGCGCAGCGCGCGTCGCTGGTCGCCCTCCGTCGCCACAATAACGGCGCTACGCTGGCGGCGATGCTGGAGGCGACCTCCCTTGCCCGGCAGGCCGATTTGCGCCCGTCTCTGCAGGCTCGCGATTTTCCTTTTCACTACCTGTGCGGCGAACGCGACGCGAAGTTTCGCGCTATCGCGCAAGCGCTCGCCGCCGATACCCATATCATTCACCATGCCGGACACAACGCGCACCGGGACAACCCCGCGGCGGTGATTGCCTGTCTGGCGCAGATTCTGGCAAGTTAACTGAAGGACATTCTATGATCTCTCTTGATGAAGCAATGCTCTATGCCCCCGTTGAATGGCACGATTGCTCAGAAGGCTATACCGATATTCGTTATCAAAAATCGACTGACGGGATTGCTAAAATCACCATCAATCGTCCGCAGGTGCGCAACGCCTTCCGTCCGCTGACCGTTAAAGAGATGATTCAGGCGCTGGCGGATGCCCGCTATGACGACAATATCGGCGTCATCGTGCTGACCGGTGAAGGCGATAAAGCTTTCTGCGCCGGCGGCGACCAGAAAGTCCGCGGCGACTACGGCGGCTATCAGGACGACTCCGGCGTTCACCATCTCAACGTACTCGACTTCCAGCGCCAGATCCGCACCTGCCCGAAACCGGTAGTAGCGATGGTCGCCGGTTACTCTATCGGCGGCGGCCACGTACTGCACATGATGTGCGACCTGACCATCGCGGCGGATAATGCCATCTTCGGCCAGACCGGGCCTAAAGTCGGCTCCTTTGATGGCGGCTGGGGCGCTTCCTATATGGCGCGTATCGTCGGGCAGAAAAAAGCGCGCGAAATCTGGTTCCTGTGCCGTCAGTACGACGCCCAGCAGGCGCTGGATATGGGGCTGGTGAACACCGTGGTCCCGTTGGCGGATCTGGAAAAAGAGACCGTGCGCTGGTGCCGTGAAATGCTGCAAAACAGCCCGATGGCGCTGCGTTGCCTGAAAGCGGCGTTGAACGCCGACTGCGATGGTCAGGCCGGGCTGCAGGAGCTGGCGGGTAACGCCACCATGCTGTTCTACATGACGGAAGAAGGGCAGGAAGGACGTAACGCCTTTAACCAGAAACGTCAGCCGGACTTCAGCAAATTTAAACGGAATCCATAATGCGCGTTTCGCAGGTTTACCGCTGGCAGATACCGATGGACGCGGGCGTGGTTCTGCGCGAACGGCGGTTAAAAACCCGCGATGGGCTGTTCATCCGCCTGCAGGAGGGTGAACGCGAAGGCTGGGGGGAAATTTCTCCCCTGCCGGGATTCAGTGACGAAACGCTGGAAGAGGCGCAAATGGCGCTGCTGGCGTGGGCGCGGGCCTGGCGCGACGGCGCCGAGCCGCCGCTTCCCATGCAGCCCTCCGTCGCTTTTGGTATTAGCTGCGCGCAGGCGGAGCTTGGCGGCGAACTACCCCAGGCGGCGGATTATCGCGCGGCGCCGCTCTGTTCCGGCGACCCGGATGAACTGTTCGCCAAACTGGCGGCGATGCCCGGCGAGAAAGTCGCTAAGGTGAAAGTGGGGCTGTGGGAGGCGGTACGCGACGGCATGGTGGTGAATCTGCTGCTGGAAGCGATCCCCGACCTGCAGCTGCGGCTGGATGCCAACCGGGCGTGGACGCCGGTCAAAGCGCAGCAGTTCGCCAAATACGTTAATCCGGCGTATCGCCAACGCATTGCCTTTCTCGAAGAACCGTGCAAAAGCCGCGACGATTCGCGCGAATTCAGCCAGCAGAGCGGTATCGCTATCGCCTGGGATGAAAGCCTGCGCGAGGCGGATTTCCGCTTTGTCGCCGAGCCCGGCGTGCGCGCGGTGGTGATCAAACCGACGCTGACCGGCAGCTTGCAAAAGGTTCAGCAACAGGTCGCTGCGGCGCATGCGCTGGGGCTGAGCGCGGTGATTAGCTCGTCGATCGAGTCCAGCCTGGGGTTAACGCAGCTGGCGCGGATCGCCGCCTGGCTGACCCCGCAGACTATCCCCGGACTCGACACGCTGGCGCTGATGGGCGCGCAGCTGGTGCGGGCGTGGCCGGAGAGTACGCTGCCAATATTCAATGCTGATGAGCTGGAGCAACTGCTGTGATGTTTTCCGATTGGCCGTGGCGCCACTGGCGTCAGTTACGCGGCGAGTCGCAGGCGCTACGCCTGAATGACCAGGCGTTGACCTGGCGTGAGCTGTGTGCGCGGATTGACGCGCTGGCTTCTGGTTTTGCCGCGCAGGGCGTAATGGAAGGTCAGGGCGTGGCGCTACGGGCCTACAACCAGCCGGAGACGCTACTCGCCTGGCTGGCGCTGCTGCAGTGCGGGGCGCGGGTGCTGCCGCTTAATCCGCAGCTGCCTATGGCATTGCTGCAGGAACTGCTGCCTGCGTTAACCGTACAGCATCAACTGGTGCTTAACGGTGATACGCTGCCGGGGAATTTACCGGCGTTAACTCTGCAGGCGGCAGAAGCCGCCCATACCGTTTGCTGGCATGGCGAACGGCTGGTGTCGATGACGTTAACCTCCGGCTCGACCGGCCTGCCAAAGGCGGCGGTGCATAGCGCCAGCGCCCATCTGGCCAGCGCCGCTGGCGTGCTGGCGCTGATGCCGTTTGCCGGGGAGGACGACTGGCTGCTGTCGCTACCATTGTTCCATGTCTCCGGGCAGGGGATCATCTGGCGTTGGCTGCGGGCTGGCGCGCGGCTGACGGTGCGCGATAGACAACCGCTGGAGCAAGCGCTGCTGGGCTGTACCCATGCTTCACTGGTACCGACTCAGCTATGGCGCCTGCTGAATGGCGATGCCGATGTTTCACTCAAGGCGGTGCTGCTTGGCGGCGCGGCGATCCCCGTCGAGCTGACCGAAAGGGCGCGAGCGCAGGGGATACGCAGCTTCTGCGGCTACGGCCTCACCGAATTCGCCTCCACGGTCTGCGCTAAAGAGGCCGACGGCGAGGCGGATGTGGGCGAAGCGCTGCCGGGGCGGGAGGTGAAAATTGTCGCCGGCGAGATCTGGCTGCGGGCGGCGAGCATGGCCGCCGGCTACTGGCGGAATGGTCAACTGTTGTCATTAACCAACGATGAAGGCTGGTTTGCGACGCGCGATCGCGGGGAGTTACGTGCCGGTCGACTGTCGGTTATTGGGCGACTGGATAATCTCTTTTTTAGCGGCGGCGAAGGCATTCAGCCGGAGGAGGTTGAGCGCGTGATACTCGCCCATCCGCAGGTTCAGCAGGTGTTTATTGTGCCGCAGGATGATGTCGAATATGGCCAGCGCCCGGTGGCGGTGGTTGAATGCGAGGATGGCTGCGAAATGACCACCCTGGCGGCATGGAGTGCTGAACGGTTAGCGCGTTTCCAGCAGCCGATACAGTGGCTACGGCTGCCGGAAACGTTAAAGAACGGCGGGATTAAGATTTCGCGCCGGGCGCTGCGCGAATGGGTCAATTCGCCTGTTTAGCCGATATTGGCCTCGGCGCGGCGCTGGCGCTGTTTACGTCTCAGACGCAGCAGCGGCGGTACCACCAGGACAGCGACAGCCAGCATCAGCAGCGTTTTGGTTACGCCGCTTTCCCAGAGGATAGCCAGATTACCGTTGCTGATTGACAGCGCGCGGCGCAGGTTCTGCTCCAGCATCTCGCCCAACACAAAACCGAGGATCAGCGGCGACATCGGGAAGTGCATTTTACGCATGATGTAGCCGAGCACGCCGAGGCCAACCATCAGCAACAGGTCAAAGGTGGTGCTGTGAACCGCATAGACGCCAACGGCGGAAACGGCGGCGATGGCGGGTACCAGGAACCATAGCGGGATCGTCAGCATGCGGGTGAACAGGCCAATCAGCGGAATGTTCATAATAAGCAGCATCACGTTGGCGATAAGCAGCGCGGCGATGAGCCCCCAGACGATATCCGGCTGTTCGGTGAACATCGCCGGGCCGGGCGTAATGTTATACAGCGTCAATGCGCCCATCATGACCGCGGTGGTGCCGGAGCCAGGCACGCCAAGCGTCAGCATCGGAATAAACGAACCACAGGCGGAGGCGTTATTCGCGGCTTCCGGCGCCGCCACGCCGCGAATATCCCCCTTGCCGAAGTTATCGCTATTACCGCTGATTTTTTTCTCCGTCATATAGGTGATGGCGCTGGCGATGGTCGCCCCGGCGCCGGGTAGAATACCAACGAAGAAACCCACCACGGAAGAGCGTAGGGTCGCGCCGACGCACTGCGCGGCCTCTTTGGTGTTAAACAGCATGCGCCCGGTTTTACGCACCAGCGTTTGCCCGCCGCTGGTGCTCTCCAGCATCAACAGAATCTCCGAAACGGAGAACAGACCGATAACCACCACAATAAATTGCACGCCATCGGAGAGATGGACGCTGTCGAAGGTGAAGCGGTAAACCCCGGTGTTGGCATCGACGCCGACCGTCGCCAGGCCCAAACCGATTAACGCCGCGAGGAACGATTTCAGTGGGTTTTGCGCCATCATGCTGCCGAGGCAGGCGATGGCAAACACCATCAGCGCGAAATATTCCGCCGGGCCGAACGCCAGCGACCACTGGGCGAGGAGCGGCGCGAACAGAATAATACCGCCGATCGCAATCAGCGAACCGAAGAAAGAGCTGACGGCGGAAATCGACAGCGCGACGCCGCCGCGCCCTTGCTGCGCCATGGGATAGCCATCAAGCGCCGTCATGATGGCGGCGGCATCGCCGGGCACGTTCAGCAGGATAGACGAAATACGCCCGCCATATTCGCAGCCGATATAGACCGTCGCCAACAGAATCAGCGCCGATTCCGCGGGCAGGTGCAGGGCAAAGGCCAGCGGCAGCAGAATGGCGACGCCGTTAATCGGCCCGAGGCCGGGCAGCAGCCCGACGATGGTTCCGACAAAGCAGCCGATGAGGGCGATAAGCAGATTTTCCGGCGTCATGGCGACGGCGAAACCCTGCGACAGATAGATCCAGGTATCCATAAGCTTCTCCGTTAATTTAACCAGACGCCAAGCGGCAGAGTCACATCAAGTAAGGTATCAAAGGCGTACCATAACGAGACGCCCATCACCACGCCGGCAATACCTGCCGCCGGTAGCGTGGCGCCGAACAGCAGGCCGATCACCGCCGTCAGCAGCGCGGTGGCTAGCGGAAAGCCCAGCCATTCAAATCCCCAGGCATAGATCACCAGCACCACGACCATGGTTAACAGCCGTTGCAGGACATGTCGTCCCGGCCACTCGATGGCGTCCGGGCGACGCAGCAGCATCAGCGCCGAACACAGCAGCATCAGGCCGATAATACCCAATGGGAAAGGGCGCGGGCCGACGGGTTCATACGAGTATTCGCTGTGGATCTGCCAGGCGATAAACAGGCCGCCAATGCATAACAACAGCCAGACTCCGGCAAAGATACGATCGCTCATTAGCGCCTCCGCGGATTATTTAGCCAGGCCAAAGGCTTTCGCCTGTTCGCGATAATCGCTGACCTGCTGTTTTACATAGGTATCGAGCTCCTTGCCGTTCATGTTGAATTCAAACAGGCCGCGCAGTTCACGTTGCTTTTTGAACTCATCGGTTTGCTGCAGTTTAGTGAATTCATCAACCCACCACTGGTAGTCGGCATCGCTTACTTTCGGGCCCATAAAGAAGCCGCGAATAATCGGCCAGACCAGGTCATAGCCCTGCTCTTTAGCGGTAGGGACATCGGCCAGCGCGCCCGGCAGACGTTCGTTGGAGAAGACCGCCAGGACGCGGATCTTATTTCCCTGCAGGTACGGTACCATTTCACTGAGATCGCCGGAGACCGCCTGCACATGGTTGCCGAGCAGCGCGGTTACCGGCTCGCCGCCGCCCTCAAAGGCGACGTAGCGCATCTTGTGCGGGTCAACGTTGGCTTTTTGCGCCAGCAGCGCCGCTTTCATCCAGTCCTGGCTGCCGATGGAGGCCCCGGCGCCAATGACGATAGTGGCGGGATTTTTCTCCATCGCGGTCATGAATGACTTCAGGTCTTTCCATGGCGAATCGGCGCGTACGGCAATCATGCCGTAGTCGGTACCGACGCTGGCCAGCCAGCGCACGTCATCAACGCCGTAGCGGCCGAATTTCCCCTGCGACAAATTCAGCAGCGAGCCGCCGGAAAAGGCGACCACGGTTCCGGCTTCCGCCGGGCGCTGGGCGACGATGGCGTTATAGGCTACCGCGCCGACGCCGCCGGGCATATAGGTGACGCGCATCGGTTTCTCGATCGCGCCGGTTTCCATCAGGCTCACCTGAATCAGCTTACAGGTGAGGTCGAAGCCGCCGCCGGGCTTGGCGGGCGCGATACATTCGGTGCGGGACGGGGCTTGCGCCGCGAAAGCGGTGGTTGTACAGAGGCACAGCGCGATGGCGCTAAGATGGCGGAAAAATGGCGTTTTCATAGGCTTCCTCAGTTGGTACAGGGAATGTTTTTCTGATTATGTGAACCGACATGTGGCGATTCGGTTGCGTGATTGTTAAAACAGTTACCTTTCATTTCCCTTTCAATGCGGCAGCAACTTTACAGGATGTGATATGCGTCTCTTATTAGCCGAGGATAACCGTGAGCTGGCTCACTGGCTGGAAAAAGCGTTGGTGCAGGGCGGTTTTGCCGTGGATTGCGTTTTTGATGGCCGGGCGGCGGATCACCTGCTGCAAAGCGAAAAATATGCGCTGGCGGTGCTGGATATCGGTATGCCGGGCTTAGATGGCCTCGAGGTGGTACAGCGGTTACGTAAGCGCGGACAAACGCTGCCGGTGCTGCTGTTGACCGCGCGCAGCGCGGTAGCTGACCGGGTGAAAGGGCTGAACGTCGGCGCCGACGATTACCTGCCTAAACCTTTCGAGCTGGAGGAGCTCGACGCCCGGCTGCGGGCGCTGCTGCGACGTAGCGAAGGGCAGGTACATGAGGTGCAGCAGCTTGGCGATCTGGAATATCGCGATGAAGGCTATTTTCTGCTGCGCGGTGAGATGTTGCCCCTGACGCCGCGCGAGCTGGCGCTATTGAAAGTGCTGATGTTTCGCCGTACCCGTCCGGTTTCCCGCCAGCAGTTGTTTGAACAGGTGTTTAGCCTCAGCGACGACGTCAGTCCGGAAAGCATCGAACTTTACATTCACCGTCTGCGCAAGAAGCTCCAGCAGAGTAACGTGCGTGTCACTACGCTACGCGGGCTGGGCTATCTGCTGGAGTGTGAGCCGCATGAGCTGGGGTAAACCGCAATCGCTGTATGCCCAACTGCTGCTGTTTCTCGGCCTGCCGCTGGCGCTGTTATGGGGGTTATCGGCATTCAATAGCTACGTGAGCGCACTGCAGGCGGCGACGCAGGCCTACGATCGTACGCTGCTCTCCTCGGCGCGTACCGTAGCGGAGCGGCTGGTAGTGCGCGGCGGCCATCTGGAGGTCAATGTGCCCTGGGTGGTGCTGGACAGCTTTGAACTCAACATGAACGACCGGCTGTATTACAAGGTGGTCGACCCGCAGGGGAAAGTGATTTCCGGCTTTGACGATCTGCCGGCGATGCCGCCGGCCACTTCACGAACTCAACTTTATCCGGCGCTGGCATGGTTTTATCATACCGAATACCGCGGTCAGGCCATCCGCGTGGCGCGCCTGCTGCAGCCGGTCAACGAAGGCGGTATCGTTGGTATGGCGGAGATTTATATTGCCGAAACGCTGCAGTCGCGGCGCTGGCTGGCCGGACAACTGCTGTTTTCATCCTGGGTGTCGCAGGGCTTATTAGTGCTGTTGACGTTGGTACTGGCGGGGTGGCTACTGCGCCGCGTTCTGCGGCCAATGCGTCAGCTCTCGGCGCTGATGGTGCGCCGTGAACCCGGCCTGCTGACGCCGCTACCGGAATTGTTGCCGTGGTCGGAAACGCGGCTGCTGATCGTGGCTTTTAACCGCTATATCGACCGCCTGCGGGTGATGATCTCCCGGCAGGAACGCTTTAGCGCCGATGCTTCACATCAGTTGAAAACGCCGCTGGCGGTCCTGAAAACCCAGGCTTCGGTGGCGCTGGCCAGCGACGATCCGCGGCTGTGGCGCGAGAGTTTGCAGGCCATGCGCGCGACGCTGGATGATACGATTTTACTCACCGAACGTTTGTTGCAACTGGCGACGGTGAAACGCCGGGAGCAGGGCGAGCAGGCGTTTGCCGCGGTCGATCTGCAGGAGGTCGTGCACCATAGCTGTTTTTCGCGTATTGCTCAGGCGCGCAGTAAAAACATCGATCTGGGTTATGAGGGCGAACAGTCGCCGGTGTACGTTTTGGGTGATGGCGTTTTGTTGGGCGAACTGTGCGCCAACCTGCTCGACAATGCGATTCGCTACACGCCGGAACGCGGAACGGTGACGCTGAGCCTGCATCGCGATGGCGAAGCCGTCACGCTGAGCGTGGAGGATAGCGGCCCGGGCATCGAGGAAAACCTGATTCACCAGGCGCTGACGCCGTTTCGACGGCTGGAGAATGGCGGCGGCCTACCCGGCGCCGGGCTGGGTCTGGCGCTGGTAAACGATATCGCGCGTCTGCATCGTAGCCGGCCGCAGCTGTCGCGCAGCGAAAGCCTGGGAGGATTAAAGGTGACGCTGCGTCTGCTGACCGTGGCTTAAAGCAGCCCTTTCTGGCTGAGGGTGAGGCGGGTCGCGGCATTAAGATCGTAATGTTGCAGGTCTTCGCCCTTCACCCAGGCGTAATCGTCGAATTCCTCGTTGATCGTGACCTCGCGGTTGGCGCTTGTGCAATCGAAAATCAAATAGATCATGTAGATCTCTTCCTGGCGGCCATCGGCATAGGTTTTCACGCGGGTATCATCGCGGAAGCTCCATGGCGTGATGTGGGTCAACTGTAGTTTTTCGCCAAGCTCCTCGCGGACTTCACGTCGCAGCGCCTCTTCAATTCTTTCACCCGGCTCCACGCCGCCGCCGGACAGCGCCCACTGTCCGGGAAAAACCCCGCGGTCGGCAGCCATCTTGCACAACAGATAATGGCCATCATTTTGGATGAGCGGGCAAACAATCGTCCTTTGACGCATGATTTTTCTCCTTCGCAGTGAGTCGGGCCGGGTATCGAGGAAACAGTTTGCGAGGCGCCTCGGCAAACCGCAAGGGAAATACGGCGCTGGCTCTACAGAGTGCTAAGTTAAGCGAAATTATCTTATGGAGAGCCACCATGGAAAGGACTACCCATTCCCCACATGACGCCGTGTTTAAACACCTGCTGTCGCATCGGGCGACGGCGCGGGATTTTCTGGATATTCACCTTCCTGAACATTTGCGAGAATTATGCAATCTGCAAACGCTGCAGTTGGAATCCGGAAGTTTTATCGATGAAGACCTGCGCGCCAGCCATTCCGATATTCTTTACTCGCTGCAAACTCAGGCGGGAGACGGATATATCTATCTGCTTATCGAACATCAAAGCTCTGTGGACCGTCATATGGCATTTCGCCTGATGCGTTATGCGATAGCAGCGATGCAGCGGCATCTGGATAAAGGGCATACACAACTGCCATTGGTGATCCCGCTGCTTTTTTATCATGGGCAAGTCTCGCCCTGGCCGTATCCCATGTGCTGGCTGGAAGGATTTGCTCATCCACAAACCGCGCGGCAGGTATACAATCAGGATTTTCACTTAATCGATATCACGGTGCTTCCTGACGATACAATAATGCAGCACCGACGGGTCGCGATGCTTGAGTTGCTGCAAAAGCATATCCGGCAACGCGATATGATGGAACTGCAGGAGCAACTAGCCAGCCTGTTGGCGCTGGGATACACTAGCCGCAGACAGCTCAGGACGCTGCTTCACTATTTATTGCAGGCAGGAAATGCCGCCGATCCGGTCGCCTTTTTACGTAATCTTGCGCAAAATGTCCCCAGACGGCCGCATAAGGAGACGCTAATGAACATTGCCCAGTTTCTGGAACAACGCGGCCATCAGCAGGGCCTTGAGCAGGGCCTGCAGCAAGGCCTTGAACAGGGAGAACAATTGGCTGCGCAACGTATTGCCCAGGCGATGCTGGAAAACGGGCTTGACCT
>DWRD01000009.1:0-47330 GCA_022318305.1 Gerosis bhagava
TGGATCGCGTTCGTACTCAAGAACGTATCATCATGAAGCTGTGCGTTGAACAGTGCAAAATGCCGAAGAAAAACTTCATCACCCTGTTCACCGGCAACGAAACCAGCGAAACCTGGTTCAACGCCGCCGTGGCGATGAACAAGCCGTGGTCCGAGAAGCTGCATGACGTTAAAGAAGACGTTCAGCGCGGCCTGCAGAAACTGCAGCAGATTGAAGAAGAAACCGGCCTGACCATCGAGCAGGTTAAAGATATCAACCGTCGCATGTCCATCGGCGAAGCGAAAGCCCGTCGTGCGAAGAAAGAGATGGTTGAAGCGAACTTACGTCTGGTTATTTCTATCGCCAAGAAATACACCAACCGCGGTCTGCAGTTCCTCGACCTGATTCAGGAAGGCAACATCGGCCTGATGAAAGCGGTAGATAAGTTTGAATACCGTCGTGGTTACAAGTTCTCCACCTACGCCACCTGGTGGATCCGTCAGGCGATCACCCGTTCCATCGCGGATCAGGCGCGCACCATCCGTATTCCGGTGCATATGATTGAGACTATCAACAAGCTCAACCGTATCTCCCGCCAGATGCTGCAGGAAATGGGTCGCGAGCCGACGCCGGAAGAACTGGCTGAGCGCATGCTGATGCCGGAAGACAAAATCCGTAAGGTGCTGAAAATCGCCAAAGAACCAATCTCCATGGAAACGCCGATCGGCGACGATGAAGATTCGCATCTGGGTGACTTCATCGAGGATACCACCCTCGAGCTGCCGCTGGATTCTGCGACCACCGAGAGCCTGCGTGCGGCAACGCATGACGTGCTGGCGGGCCTCACCGCTCGTGAAGCGAAAGTGCTGCGTATGCGTTTCGGTATCGACATGAACACCGACCACACGCTGGAAGAAGTAGGTAAACAGTTCGACGTTACCCGCGAACGTATTCGTCAGATCGAAGCGAAGGCGCTGCGTAAACTGCGCCACCCAAGCCGTTCTGAAGTGCTGCGTAGCTTCCTCGACGATTAATCGTCGCGCTGCAAACAGAGTAAAAAGCTCCCCGCGGGGAGCTTTTTTTATGCCAGCTATTCGGCGTCATCACCGCCCTCGCCCCGCCAGCGCCTCATCCAGTTCGCGATAGGCTTCAACCAGCTTGTCCAGCGACGCCCGGTTTAAACCGCTTGGATTGGGCAGCACCCAGATTTCAGTTTCACCGATGGTCGCTTCCTGGCGTCCCCACTTCGCGCCACGCACCCTGAACGCCTGCTCATAGGCCTGCTTGCCGAGCACCGCCAGCGCCTGCGGCTGATAGTCCTGAATTTTGCTTATTAGCTCCTGCGCGCCATTACGCAGCTCCAGCAGGGCGACTTCGCTGGCCTGTACCGTCGGCCGCTCAACCAGCATGGTGATACCGCAGCCGGTATCCAACAGATGCTGCTCCTCTTCCGGCTTCAGCTGCCGCTCGGTGAACCCCGCCTGGTGAATAACCTTCCAGAATCGATTGCCGGGATGGGCAAAATGAAACCCCGTATGCGCGGAGGACTTCCCCGGATTGATGCCGCAAAAGACCACCCTCAGCCCCGGCGCCAGGATATCGCTAATCATAATTTCTCCGGCTGAATGACTAAAAAGCTGATTATAAAGGATTGAAAATGCATTGTTTATAAAAACAGCAGGCGCGCGCTTTACGCTGGATTGCAGCGTGCAGTTACATTATAATCCCTCGCCACGGCCCCTTAGCTCAGTGGTTAGAGCAGGCGACTCATAATCGCTTGGTCGTTGGTTCAAACCCAACAGGGGCCACCAAATATCAAGGGCTTACGATTACTCGTAAGCCCTTAGTCTTTTCCAGGATACCTACAGAATACGGCAGGCAAGTACTGCGGAGTACAAACGCGCTGGGTTAGAAGCTTGCAATATAGCGAACCAATCCGCTCACGGTTGAGCTGAGTTCAGCTTATACCAGAGCCCGCAGCTCCTCGCGCATGTATGAAGAAAAGTACTCAGGATTCTTAATAACTATACGCTCGCCGGACTCAATTCGTTCCGCCCATCCAGCTAACGTTTTAGTAAATTCGGGATCCCAGCCCTCTTGAGTGCCCCGGGCATACACATCAGCCGCGCTGGCCGGAGCGCCTAACTCATTAAGATACTTGAAAATGCCTTTAGCCGTACTTTCATCCATGGTGTGCGGTGCTGAAGATGACGTGTTCATGCCATTAATAAAATCCAGTGCTTTATCAATTACTGCTGACATATTCTTATCCTTAAAATATCCACGTTCGGTACAAGGCTTTAATATGGACTATATTTTGCTTAAGTATCAAAAGGTTTATCCATTTAATTGTTCAAATGTGAGCTATGCACAAATGGCTATATTTTTCTGCCGGGCAATCAGCACGGTAGTTAACATTATGCAAAGCGTGATTCTGGATATACATTGCTGGCGATGCCCTTCTGAGGCGACTACGTAGGCCAGCGCCATAAACCCGACATCCTTTTTGCTCAGTCGTCTGCCAGTATCACTTTGCCACTGCTCATACCATTCACTGAATCAAAAAAGCCAGCCCGGCTGCGAAAAGAATAGAAAGCAGCACCGATGCCAGGCCAGGCAGCAGAAAAGGATGATCGATAATATGCCGCCCCAGTTTAGTCGAGCCGGTTACATCCAGTTCCACCGCCGCCAGTAACGTCGGATAGTTTGGTAAAATAAAAAGCGAAGCGGTAGCCGGGAAGCAGGCCACCAGAATACCGGGGGCAACGCCCATACTCAGCGCGGCGGGAAATAAAATTTTTGTTGAAGCCGCCTGAGAATACAGGAAACATGACGCCGCCATAATAATAATGGCCAGCATAATGGGTGACTCCAGGAAGTGTGACGAGAGCGTACTTTGCAACCACTGCTGATTGCTGTCCATAAAGGTTGACCCCAGCCAGGCGACGCCGAGTATACAGATACAGGAGGTCATCCCGGTTTTAAATACCGAGCCGGACGGGACCATTTGTACGTTAACCCGGCAACTCACCAGAATCAGCAGCGCAACGCCCAACATCACCCCTACCCGCGCCTGCCCGCTGCTCATGACCGGATCGGTAATCAGCCCTAATTTGGGGCTGGTGACAATCGCATAGCACAGCACCACCACCAGCCCGACGATAAAGATCAGCACCGAACGAGCGGCATAAGGCGGGATCTCCCGCCCAGTCCGAGCCTTCACCTGCACCGGATTGTCATAGAGCCTATCCTGCCGGCGAATTCTGTCCCAGCACAGGTAAAACACGGAGGTGACCAGTAACGCAAGAAAGGTGGAAGGGATGGATACCGCAATAAGCTCAATATAGCCCCAGCCAGAATGGCTCTTTTCCAGAATCCCCGAAAAGAAAATCACCGCCGCGGAAATGGGCGATGCCACAATGCCAAGCAAAGAGGCGCTGACGGAGAGAGCGAGCGCCCGGGTAGGTTTTATATTGTTCTCTTTCGCCACGCCGACAATCACCGGCATACAGGCAAAAGAGACCTGACCGGTGCTGGCCATCATGGTTAATAGCCAGGTGGAAAGCGGCGCGGTGATGACTAACAATCGCGGATAGCGGCGCAGCAGACGCTCGGTGAGGTCAACCAGATATTCGATACCGCCGGCCTCCTGCATGGCCGCAATCGCCACAATCACCACCATGATAAACACGATAACCAGCATCGGCATATCCCCCGGCGTGGCGCCAAGCGCGCTGAGGACAATCACGCCAGCGCCGCCGGCAAAACCTACGCCGATACCGCCAACCCGCATGCCGATATAAAGAAACAACAGCACGACCAGAAACTGAACTAATACCATAATTTGCCTCCACGGCTCCCTGTCCGGCATTAACCCTTTACATACTGAAATGACCTGCTAGTTCTGGTAGCCGGGTGTGCCGATCAGGATGACATCTCCCGGAGAGCTCGCGCTGAACGCGTCGATATCCGCAATACAGCAAGACATCTTTCTGCATTGCGGATTAACAACAGACTCAGCATAAATTAACGAACGAGGCCCAGCTCAGCAGCGCGCATGGCGTCGTGGATCTCTTTTTCAGCCCCTTTTTCGAGCGGCAAAAGCGGAGAGCGGACGGTGGCATGCTCAAGGATCCCACGCGCGACTAACGCATGTTTCAGCGCCACGGTACCTTCCATATGAGAACCGCGGTGGTATACGCTTTTGGTCACCGGCAGCAGTCGATCGTGCAGCTCACGCGCTTTCACATAATCACCCGCTTTACCCGCCTTAATCATTTCAATTAATGGTTCAGGCGCGATATTACCGTAGCCAACCAGGAAGCCATCGACATCAAACGCGGTGTGCAGCAGATATTCATCGTGGCAGCTTAAAATTTGCAGATCCGGACGCTCGCGGCGAATAACCGGAATTTCAGTATCCCAGCGGCGCATATTACGCACGCCATTCTTCATGGCGAATACGCCAGGCTGTGCGGAAATATCCAATAACGTTTGCAGATTGTAAGTGGCTTTAGTGACATCCGGATACTGGAAAAGAATCAGCGGCAGGCCGCTTTCTTCATGAACCACGCGGTAACGATCCTGAGGCGCGCCGTCCTGATAGCCAAAACGCAACCAGCCGTGAGAAGGATACAGCAAACCAGCGGATGCGCCGGCGGCAACAGCACGCTTGGCCTCCAGCGCAGCGACTTCCGTCCCTTCTCCGGTGATACCGGCAATAATTGGAAGCTTGCCATCTACCGACTTCACAAATGCGCGGATCACATTCGCCTGCTCTTCCTGAGTTAGAAAAGTCCCTTCCCCTGCGTGTCCCAGAACCACCAGACCTTTTACGCCGTCAATGCTGCCCAGCCAGCTACCGAGGCGCTGGATGGCATCATAATCTACGCGCCCCTCGCGAGTGAAGGGTGTAACCGGAGCCGGAGTCAAACCTCTGAGATCGATGTTAATCATAAGTATCCCCTTGATGAGTAAGCGTATATTTGCAGGTTAGCAATCGTTTGAAACGAATATGAAATCGTTTCTGCAATCGTTTTCACGTAATTGACATTGAACCGCAAAAATAAAACCGTCAACGCCGAATTGGTTAAAAATGCAACGCAGATCACAAACTAAACAGCATTCCGCATCCGGGATGAGATCCGTTATACAAAATTCATTCCTCCCCGCTTTCACCAGGAAAGCCAGGAGGATCGCCGACGGATTAGTGACGTGGGGACGAGGTAGACTTACGAGGAATAAGGGAAGGCGTGGTAATCCGCATATTATTATTTACCTCTGGATTCAATAACATATCTACCGCATTACTGGCGATATGCTCCAGTGGCGTTCTAACCGAAGTCAGGGCTACGGGCAGCCTACTCACCAGAGGAATATCATTGTATCCCACCAGAGACAGATCCCCGCCAATCACCAGTCCTAGCTGATGCGCGGCCGCGAGCACGCCAATCGCCAACTCGTCATTGACGGCAAACAGCGCGCTCGGGCGATGAGGCTGGCTGAGAATTTTCATTCCCTGCTGCTCTCCAGAGGCGATATTAAAATCAGAATGGCAGCACCATTCCGCTTCGATCCTGAGCCCGGCCTCCTGCATTGCCCGCTCAAAGCCCTTACGCCGGTTAAGCGCATTGGAGGCAAAATCGGGACCGCCGATCAGGCCAATATCACGGTGGCCTAAATCTATCAGGTGTCGGGTTGCCAGATAGCCGCCAAGCTCATCGTCCCCGACCGATGAAGGACTAAACCCATCGGTGCGCAGCGCCAGAACATGGGGCACATCCCGTTCACGCAGGGCTTGCGGCAAAGGATCGTCCAGCCGGCAGGTTGACATAATCAACCCATCCACACGACGATCCAGCAGCGATTCAACGGCGTTCCTCTCCTGCTCCTTGCTATCTCCGCAGGTCGCCACGATCGCGAAATACCCTCTCCTCGCCGCAGCCCTGGCTATCTCTTCGAAAAGCATCGCCGTGACGGCATCGGTCAGCCTCGGAACCAGGACGCCAAGCGTTCCGGTATCGCCACGGCGCAGGCTGGAAGCAACATAGTCCCGACGGTAGCCCAGCTCTCGGGCCACCTGGCGAATTTTATCTGCCGAGGCGCTGCGCGAGGTGGGTAATCTTTCATCGAGTACGCGCGAAACGGTCGAGACGCTCACGCCCGCAGCGCGAGCAACGTCCCGCATTGTCACCAGTTTTTTTTCCGGCAAATCGTTCAGTTCACTTTCTTGATCCATCTGCTGCTCCAACTCATCAATGCGGGTAAAAATCCGTGTTGCCCGTGCATGGGATACCATCGTGCAAACCGTGGGGTGAAAGGATCTTACGTCAAACCTCGCCCGGACAAAAGGAATGGTACTTAACTTTGCCGGGCTCATTCGACGGGCCGTTAATTCACATTTCTTATTCGTTTTAACCTGTATTCGTCACTTCGCTTTTTTGCGCGTTAGTTTATTTAGATTGTGAACTGTTCGACATTTATACAACGAGCGTAATTGACTTAGCGCCAAATCCAGCAAAGGATTAGCTGAGCGTGAAATCGATTGCAGTAACGTTACCACAAACTAATCAAGACAGCATTATATGCAGCACGTCTATGAATAAGGGTTCGTTGCCCTGTGGTTATTCAGAACCTTACGTGTATGCCCCAGACAACGTTTAACAGGGTAATACTATGTCAACTCAGGCCATTGCTTCAGATTACGCCGTTGCCAGCGGAACGACGTCAACACCAGACGCGCTGCTGGCAAGGCTGGAACGCCTCCCTATCACCCGACGGCTGAAGGCTATCCGCGTTATCGTCGGCTTATCGACCTTTTTCGATGCCTATACCATTATCGCTATCGCTTTTGCGCTCCCGCAGCTTACCCAGGAGTGGGGTTTAACGCCGACGTTTGTCGGTCTTATTATTGCGGCCAGTTATGTGGGCCAACTATGCGGCGCGCTATTTTTTGGCTCGCTGGCGGAAAAAATAGGTCGTATCGGCGTATTACGTATCACCATCATTCTGTTTGTACTGATGGATGCGGCCTGTCTTTTTGCATGGAACGGTTGGTCAATTCTGATTATTCGCTTTTTACAGGGAGTGGGAATCGGCGCGGAGGTTCCCGTTGCCAGCGCCTATATCAATGAATTTGTCGGGGCAAAAAGGCGGGGGCGGTTCTTTTTGTTGTATGAGGTGATTTTCCCCATCGGCATGATGTTTGCCGGGTTAGTGGGGTATTTTCTGGTGCCCATCTATGGATGGAAAGTCATGTTTTTAATTGGCTTAGTCCCTTCCGCATTGACCGTCCCTCTGCGCTGGTTAATGCCGGAATCACCCCGCTGGTTGGCCGCAAAAGGTAGACTAAAGGAAGCGGATAATATCGTATCTACGCTGGAATCAGAGGTCATCAGGCGCGGGATGACATTACCCGAGCCGGAAATGAAAGCCCCTACGGTGCAAAAAGCGGCTCCGGAAGGCGTAAAAGCCCTATTTGGCGGGATCTATAAATCCCGAACCTTTATGCTGTGGGGACTGTGGCTGACGGTTTATAGCGTCAACAACGGCATGATCACCTGGTTTCCAACCCTTTATAAAACCTGGTTTAACCTCTCTCTCGATACCAGTCTGGCCTACGGTTGGATCACCTCTTCCTGCGGCGTCGTGGCTTCAGTGATTTGCGCCCTGCTGATCGACCGTGTCGGGCGTAAGCGCTGGTACACATGGGCTTTTTTACTGGCCATCGTTCCGCTGATTACGCTTTCGATTCTCGGCGCCAAATCCGCCGTGGAAATTCTGATTCTGGGAAGCCTGACCTACGCCATTCTGCAAACCATCGCTTTCTCGCTTTATCTATACGCGGCAGAGCTATATCCCACCCGACTACGCGCCATTGGCACCGCGTATTCCAGCGCATGGCTGCGCGCAGGGTCATCCATTGGCCCACTGATGGTGGGTTTTATCGTCGGAGGCTTCGGGATCCGTTTTGTGTTCATCACTTTCGCGGTCATTGCGCTGATTGGCGGCTTAATTACCTGGCTCTTTGCCATTGAAACCAAAGGGAAATCGTTAGAAGAGCTGTCACCATAAACGCTCCGTGGCTCCGGGAGATGCGGGGCCGCCTCTGGCAATAAAACGACGCACCAGGCTGATTCAACTGCGTCTTATCGGAAAAACTCATAGACCTGGATCATCAACAGGCGGTGAAGAATATGAACAAACTGATTCAAAGCGGCACGATGCTGCTGGCTTTACTACACCCTTTCCTGGCGTTGGCCAACGATACGTTTTTTTCTCCCACAGCAAAAAACATGACCGGAGAGTGGGGCGGCGTGCGCACGGATCTGCGCCATCGTGGTTATGACTTTACGCTGGAATATAGTTCGATGACCGCCACGAATATTTCCGGCGGTTACGATCGCGATAAAACCCTGCGCTACAGCGATCAGTATATTCTCGGCATCGATATGGATCTGGAGAAGATTTTCGGCATTCACGACGGAGAATTTAAAGCGTCGCTAAACGATCGTAACGGGAGAGATTTGACTCAGGATCGTCTCCAGGATCCACGTGTTCCGGTAATCGGCTCGGGTGTTCAGAGTAACTACGGTCGGGGACAAACATGGCACGCGACGCAGTTCTGGTTCAAAAAAACCTGGCAGGATAAAAAGTGGGATCTCAAGGTCGGTCTCATGCCGCCAGGAGAGGACTTTGATAATAGCGGCTGTTTTTTTCAAAACCTGTCGTTGTGCGGTTCGTTAGCCGGGCACGGTAGCGGCGTCTGGTATAACACTCCCATAGGCCAGTGGGGTGGCCGCATTAAATACGCTCTTAGTTCGGCGCTTTATATCCAGGCTGGCGGATTTCAATATAACCCTAACTACGCTACCCGCCACGGCAGTTTCGAGCTCGATGGCACCGGGCATTTGGGGTACATGTACATTGTTGAACTAGGGCATAGGCCCACTCCAGGCGCCACATTCCTGCCGGACACCTGGAAAATCGGCGGCTGGTACAACACAGCGGACGCCAATGATGTACTGGATGACGACAATGGCGATCCCTATGTCCTCACGCGGCAGGCTGCCCGGCGACACGGCGGCCGTTACGGAGGTTATCTCTATGTCAGCCAGCAGCTGACCCACTCGGGCAGCCAGCGACAAAATGGCCTCAACATTTTCGGGCATCTGGCCATAAATGATAAAAATACGGCGACAATGGACTATCAGATCCAGGCCGGCATCATTTATAAGGGCCCTTTCGCCAGCCGCCCGCAGGACTTTATCAGCTTCGGCGTAAGTAAAATGCATGCCAACGCCAAAGTCGCTCGTCGAGCGCAGCTCCAGAACCAGATGCGAGGGATCGATGATTATGCTGATCCCTTGTATGTCCCGGTCCGCAGAAGCGAGTATGCCGCAGAGCTGCATTATAGCTTTCGCGTTACGCCATGGCTGACCTTGCGGCCTAATCTCCAGCTACTCGCCCATCCGGGAGGAATAGAGGAGATTAAAGATGCATGGGTTATCGGAAACCAGGTGACCATCAAGCTTTAATAAAACAGGCCTCGCCGTGTGGACTGATAAGAAAATATAATTAACAAAATCATACAATTAAGTCGCTCCTCAGAGTGGCTTTTTTCTGGAATCAGTAATGATGGTTCGATAGTCTCCAGCCATTTTGCTGTTTACGCAAAAAATTTTAGCGCTTCCAAAATCAAAAATGAAACATCGTTCCAACAACCTATTGTTTTATCAACAGTTCCTGTCCCTGTTTCGCAAAAAACGACGCTCGCACAGGGCAACAAAATATCGGCAAGGCTCACAAAATATAAACGCAAAATTTTTTCGTATTGCGCATATGAAATGCGTAGTGATTTAATTCTTATAGCCAAATCATCCTTAGAGCGAGAATGAGAATAAAAAATGGAAAAGCGTTCACTAAATAAAAATATTGATTTACTGCTGCGCGGATTTACTGAATTAAAAGATAACGGACGGTTTAATGAACCCAATCTTGACGGTAGCGCCGGGGATTATATTTCATTTTCCAGTTGGGAATGGCCGCAGGGCGTAGGGCTATTTGGTTTGGTACGTTTATGGGAAAACACGAAGTCTGATGAGCTATATCAAATTATTGACCAGTGGTTTCAGGGAAATATCGAAAAAGGTCTCCCAGGCCTCAACGTCAATACCACCGCGCCGATGCTTCCCCTCTCGCTTTTCTGGTCCCATAACCGGCAGCCGCACTACCAGCAGGTGCTGGATAACTGGGCAAATCGCGTGATGACGGAACTGCCGCGTACGCCGGAACAAGGCTTCCAGCATGTAGTTTCCGACGGCATTAACGACATGGAGATCTGGGACGATACGCTGTTCATGGTAGTACTGTTCCTCGCGCACTACGGTACGGTTTCCGGGCGCCAGGAGCTGGTAGATGAAGCCGTTCGGCAGTTCCTGCTGCATGCGCGCTATCTCAACGATCCGCAAACCGGGCTGTGGTACCACGGCTGGAGCTTTGTCGAGAACAGCAACTTCGCTAAAGCCCGCTGGGCGCGCGGTAATGCGTGGATTACCGTCGGTATACTCGAATTACTGGAACTAGCCGACGTAGGCGCGGGCGTTCGGGAGTACCTGATAGAGTGCCTGAAAAAGCAGGTTAATACCTTAATCGACCTGCAGGCCGCTAATGGCGCCTGGCACACCCTGCTCGACCATCCTGACTCTTACATCGAAATTTCCGCCACCGCCGGTTTTGGCTATGGCTTATTAAAAGGCGCGCGTATTGGCATTGGCGATGAACGATGGCTACAGGCGGGTATGAAAGCGCTGGAGATTGTTCAGGATAATATTGATGCCGCAGGAACGGTACACAATGTTTCTTATGGCACCCGAATGGGGCGCACCCTGCAATTTTATAAAGATATTCCATTACAACCTACCGGCTATGGACAGGCATTAGCAATATTATGCCTGAGCGAAGGTTTGCGCCTCGCTGATAAAAAATAAAATACCGCCCTTCTCTTTTGGAGAAAATAATAATGGCTATCGAATATAGTAATTTTAATTTAACGGCGGGTAATGCCGTGCGCTACTGGCAGCTATCCGATATTACCAGTTTACGCTATGACACGGCGGACACGCCGATGGCTGGCGAAATGGACCCGTTTTTCTTTTTAAGTAAACATAAAAACTTCATTCCTCATACCTACCCGTGCCGCGACGATTTTCGCCAGCACTTTGCTGAAAAAAAACCGCAGCCTTTCGCCAGCGCAAACTACTCTCGCTGGTGGTTCCCTTTTGCTTCCGACAGGGTCGATCTCTCCGGCTTTTGGTTTCGCCCAACCCGCGTCGGCGCCTGGGCCAGAACGCTGCTCGATTGCCCACAGGCGGGCGAGTATCGTTTTCGCCTCGCCACCTGCGGCGGCGCGCTGCTGAAGCTTAACGGCGAAGAAGTACTCTGGATGGCTGATTATCAGCGTAACCTCGAAAACCAGCGTGAATTCAGCCTGTCGCTACAGGCGGGGAAAAACGAGCTGGAGCTGTGGTTTGATGACTTAGCCGAACGCGATATTCGCTTCTTTTTCCAACTCGACTACCTTGACGGCGAGCCGCTGCGTATTGCGCTGGCAACGCCGCTGACCGACGCACAGGTCAAAGAGATGGAGCAGTTATTGGACGGCGTTTCCTTCGAGCATCCGGTATATAACCGCGGCACCATTCGGCTCGTATTTCCTCAACCCGCGTCGACGGACTACTACCTGCACGTCAACGTGCTGGGGGATTTTATCTCGCTGGATGAACCGGTCACGCTCGATAGCCGACTCTCCGCCGGCGAGTCGCTGGTCGCCATTGCCGAAAGCGAAGCTATCCCGGCAGACTTCCGCAATTTCCACATTACGCTGCAGCGTGAAGGGTTCAAGATAAGCCGCACGCTGGGCGTCGAAATCTGCCACGCCGACCGCCAGACGGCAATCCCGACAACGCTGGAAGCGCGGATCGCGGAAGCGCTGGAGGTGGTCGCTCATGAAGGTGAATACAGCAGCGTCAAAGCGCTGGCGCGCCTGGCCTGCGGCCTGAACGATGAGCAAACCCAGCAGATGCTGGATGGGGTCCTGGCGTCGGTGCTCGACTGTCACGATTGCGCCGACTTTACCCTTGTGCCGTTGCTGTGGTGCCGGACGGTATGGGGCGACAAGATCGATCCTGCGGTTCGCGGGCGCATCGATGACGCCATACTGCGTTTTCGCTACTGGATGGACGAACCCGGTAACGATGTACAGTGGTACTTCTCTGAGAACCACGCCCTGTTATTCCACACCGCGGCGCTGCTGGCGGGCAATCTCTTCCCGGACGCGACTTTCACCCGTTCCGGGCGCAGCGGGCGCGAGCAGGCGGCAGCGGGTAAAGCGCGGGTCATCAGTTGGCTGGACCATTTCGAGCAGTGTGAAATGGCCGAATGGAACTCAGCGCCCTACTTCCCCATTGATTTAAAAGGTCTCACCGCACTGGTGGCGCTGTCCGGCGACGCGCAAATAAGCCAGCGCGCCATCGCGGCAATCACGCGCTTGCTGGCGCAGATTGCCCGCTCCGCCCACCAGGGTTTTCTGACCGCCTCGCAGGGACGTTCTTACGAACACACCCTACGCGCCGGACGCTCTCTGGAACTGGCGGCGATTTCGCGTCTGCTGTGGGGCAAAGGTAACTATGGCTGTCGTTTCCATGCGCTGCCGCAATTAGCCCTGCTGCTGCGTGATGGCCTGCTCACCGTTCCGGCGGAACTAGAAGAAGTTGCCGCCTGGCAAAAAGAGAGCGCCATCGAGTGGTGTTTTGCCCAGGGCGCTAACCGGATCGCCAAACTCTATCACTACAAAAACCGCCATGCGGCGATGGGGTCCATCGCCGGCTATCGCTGGGGAGAGTGGGGCTATCAGGAGACGCCGTTCCATTTACGTCTTGGCAACCAACCCGAAGCGCAGATCTGGATCAACCATCCAGGCGAGACCCTGCACGGCGGGTTCGGTCGCCCCTCCTACTGGGGCGGCTGCGGCACGCTGCCGCGCGTGCAGCAATATCGCGGGCTGGCGGTGCTGACTTTCAATCAGCACGCCGATCAGCCTGACTTTACTCACGCCTGGCTGCCGCAAAGCCAGTTTGATGAGGTCGTTATTAGCGGCCAGCGCGCGGCGGTACGCAGCGGTGACGGTATGGCGCTGCTGGTGGGTAATCAGCCGTTTGAAACGGTGAATACGGGGCCAACCCGCGGCTGTGAAATACGCCTTAACGGGCAACAAACCCGCTGGCTGGTTCGCATCAACGATCGAGTCGATAGCTCCCTCGAGACCTTCAGCGCATGTTTCAGCGACCTGACCATGATGCAGCACGACGACGGCAGTATTGAAGTGAACGATCCGCAGTACGGAACGGTGCGCTTCCTGGCCGATGGACGAGTGAGCGCCGAGAACCGCACGCTGGACCCACAGCAGTGGAGCGTCGTGGGCAGCAGCCGTGAACTTCCTCTGTAACCAACGCCCGGCAGAGACCGGGCAAGGAAAATAATAATGGATACGCAAATCGACAAACAGGCTGTGCCTTCCGGGCAGGCCTCTGATGATGTTAATCCGAATACGCTGCACAATCCCGCTCGCGAAATGGCTAAACCGAAAAGCAACTATCGCTGGGTCATCTGCTCCATGCTGGTGTTTGCCACGACGGTTAACTATATGGATCGCCAGATCCTCGGCTTGCTGGCACCGATGTTGCAAAAAGATATCGGCTGGACGCAAATGGAATATAGCTGGCTGGTCAATGCGTTTACCGTCGCGTATGGCGTCGGCACGCTGGTATGCGGGCGAATTATCGACAAACTGGGGACCAAAATCAGCTATGCGGCGGCGATGGTCGTCTGGAGCGTCGCGGCGATGGCGCATGCGGTCGTCGGTTCGGTGGCGGGGTTTGCGCTGGTTCGCGTCCTGCTTGGGCTAGGCGAGTCCGCTAACTTCCCGGCGGCGATGAAGGTGATTGCCGAGTGGCATCCTAAAAAGGAACGCACGCTGGCGACCGGCATTCTTGGCGTCGCGGTCAATATCGGCGTGGTGATCTCGCCTGCGCTGATCCCGCTTATCGCAGTGCATTACGGCTGGCACGGCGCGTTTTTAATTCTCGGCGCCATTGGCTTACTGTGGCTGATTCCCTGGTTCATCGCCTTTGGCCCGGTGAAAGCGAAGGCCAGCGCCGAAGAGCAGGCGTGGATTGCTCAGGATAAAGAAGAAGCCGTCAGCGTTTCGGCCATTAAATGGACGCATCTGCTGGGCTATCGCCAACTGTGGGCCGTGGCATTAGGCAAAATGTTGACCGACCCAATCTGGTGGTTCTTCCTCTTCTGGCTGCCAAAATGGCTCAACGAATCCCGCGGTATCAACATGGAAGGTCTGGGACTGCCGCTGATCGTTATTTATCTCTTCGCCATCGTCGGCAGCCTCGGCGCAGGCTGGTTACCCGGCAAATTGATGAGTAAAGGATTTAGCACCGCCAGCGCACGTAAACTCACGATGCTGATCTGCGCCTGCCTGGTCCTGCCGATTTTCGCCGCCACCCAGGTCGAAAATCTGTGGGCCGCCGTCGCGCTGGTCGGGTTAGCTGCGGCGGCGCACCAGGGGTGGTCTGCCAACATTCTGACCTCGGTATCCGATCTGTTCCCGAGCGCAGCCGTCGGTTCGGTCGTGGGGATTGGCAGTACCTTCGGGATGATCGGCAGCGTGATCTTCTCTACGGTGATTGGCGCCGTGCTTGAAGCCTCTGGTAACTATTGGGCGCTGTTCGCCATCAGCTCTGTGGCTTATCTGCTGGCATGGGCGATTATGTATCTGCTGTTAGTGCCGAAGATGGAGCGGGCTAAATTCGACTAACCCGCTCTCTTTAGCGGTGGCGCGTATCAGGCGATACGGGCCACCGATTGACGTTCGACGATGGCGCACGCCAGCTCAACCCGTCTTGGAATTTCGACACTACCCGCAATCATATCCTGCAGCAGCTCCAGCGCCAGCGTGCCGATTTCGTGTACCGGAAGGTGAACGGTAGTCAACGGCGGTGTGGCAAACTCCGCCTGCGGCAGGTTATTCATACCGACTACCGAGATATCTTCCGGCACGCGCAGTCCTAAGGCCCGCACGCCGTTGATCGCGCCGATCGCCAGCGAATCATTGGCGCACAGTATCGCCGTACACTCGCGCGGAGTATCACGGAAACGCGCGATCACCGCCTGCTCCGCCAGCTCCGGCAGCCAGTCGGTTACCGTCAGGATCCGCGAATCGTCGCACAACAGCTGGCGAGCGCGCATCGCTTCCCGCCAACCATCTTCACGCTGTTCAATGGTTCGCCTGCCTGGGTGGGTTAAAAAAAGAATGTCGCGGTGGCCGCGCTCGAGCAAATATTCACAGGCCATGCGCGTGGCCGAACGGTTACAGGGCAGCACGCTGGACAAGCGCATTAACGGATCGTCAGTATTCACCAACACCGCCGGTTTTTTCAGGTTCGCCACCGTATTCAGAAAACCGCTGTCGTCCACCGTCAGCGCCAGCACGCCGCCTACGTCCGCTTCTTCCAGCAGCGCCTGCAGGGCGCCATTGTCATTATCGCTGAGCTGATGAGTAATGAGATCAACGCCCAGCACCTTCGCTCGCTCTTTTAGCCCTTGCAGGACGTACCAGCTAAACTGATAGCGGTTGTAATCCAGCATCGCCACTTGTGAAATAGCCAGCACAATTCGCGCGCCGCCCAGCTCCTGAGCCGGCGTATATCGCATGGCCCGCGCCACTTCCTGAATACGCGTGCGCAGTTCGTGGCTGACCCCTTTTTCGCCCGATAGCGCCCGCGACACGGTACTGAGCGAGGTACGACAACGGGTAGCGATATCCTCCAGCCGCACGCGGCGATATCCTGCATCGCGCTCTGTCTGATTCTCTGATTTACTCATCTCTCATCCTTTATGACACCGCGCGCCACTCGGCGTAAAAATGAAAACCGCCGCGACTGGCGAATAATATGCAGTATTCAGTGTAGCCATTGACGCTGCCCAAACGGCTTCGCGCACCACGGCACGATAAGCCATTTTTTACCCGGCATCGATTAAGAATCGCGGATTTGTGATCGTCAGTCGCACTATCCGGTCACCGGCATCGCTGTCTCACTAAATTCGGCGAGCCCGAATAAATGGCGAATGCGTAAAGGGAGATTGCTATTTAAATGTATTAATAACTATCTTACCTTACGCCATAAATATAACAGACATAAATGATTATTTTGATGAAAAAATGGAAGGAGTTAATTTTTAAAAACAAAAGCATTCACAAACTCAATGGTTTAATTAAATAAAGCCCTTCAATCAAACATCTACAACATCACCAAAATGAATACTAACCTCAAATTTCTTTTTCCAAATTATCATTAACCCATTGGCATTAACACAACTCTCATTGCACATATAAAATGATGTCCAAAATCAAAGAAATGTATCAACCTGTAATCTATATATACATTTCGCATAATTATATAATGGATAACAAAATGGAAATTTTTAAATTAACGACATGCATACTTCCCGCCATTTTATTAATCGGATGCGTATCAAAACCACCGATCGCGACAGAAAACGAAATGCGAGATGCCGCAGCGTTTACATTAAATGTCAATGCTTCTGACGTGACAATTTCAGATGTTCAGCAAAATGGCGTTAAAACCAATTTTGTGGCGACAATAGGTAAGAAAGCACACCGTTGTTATGTCACTAAAGCTGCAGAACCAAAACTTTATGGACTGATATCAATAGGGGGAAGCAGTACGGTTTCTGATGCTATTTGCGCTGGCGGTGTAGCAAGTTCTACTAGTAAAACATGTGATGCATTATCAAAAGCCGCAGGACGCTGTTAATTAATAATACTCGCCTTAGGTGTTCGCTCAGGGACACCTTAGGCGGCATAAAACATCCATTTGCCATGCCCCGATACTGATTCCATACTCTTTATTTTTACGACAACATTATTGTTAAAAAATAGCCAGTAGAACAGCATCCTATCTTCCCCACTCACAGCGCTTCCCACATATAAAACCAGTGGGTGGCGTCCCGACAAACGGCGCGGAACATGGCAGCGGAGACCAGCTGATAGCGGCGGTCCTGAGATTGTGCTGGCGTATAGGCGCACACGTAGCGCCCACTATTGGCGTCGGGCAGCCCCTCTTTAACGGACATCCACGGGAGAATCAGCTGCTCCGGCGGGACGCCCGCCGAGATGGTATCGATCACTTCATGCGCCAGCGCGCGGGCGTCGCGGCTATAGGGGCCAGCAGCAACCTGTTCACAGTGTCTGAGTAAATTTTCCATTAATTATCGTTCCCTTTTTTGCGTCTCTATTTTCCCTTAATTATTGCAAAGATATCATTGGAAATAACTATTATTTAATAGAGTTTAATGGCACTTATTTACTTAAAAATAAATTTTTAATACGAAACTATAATGACTCGCATTTATATCTCATTGATATAAAAAAGCCATCTTCAGCTATCTCCATATCGACATAGCTGAATAATGGCTAATTCAGGCAATAACGCACTATGCGCAATTGGCAGAAAACTCTACCGGCAAGTCGCCATAAAACCAGCCATCGTCCTGTTTGGTGAGATCAACGCGGATGGTCTTCTTCTCGCCAAACAGAAACTGTTTCACCAGTACCTTACGGGTAAAAACGCCGCCGACGTTAATACGCACGCCGTGGTGCTCAACCTTCTTAACCCGAATGGTTCGTGCGGTATAATCTATTTGAATATCAACATGTTCTCCGTGACGAGCAATGAAAGTCGCGATCCTGACATGCCCCCCGTTTTTGGAGAAAGAGATAAACGGTTGGCTCTTTCTACCGCGCCTTCCCTTTTCTATATTAATGAAATTGTTTACGTCAGAGCGCGCTGCACCATTGAACACAAAGAAGCCTCCCTTCTCAGCAAAATCGTATCCTTTAAAACGAAAAAACAATGGTTTATTTCACTAGCAGGATGAATTTATAACAGAATAATTGACTGCATTTTAGTGCCATGCACAGACAAAATCAAACCCATAAACTGCCAGTGCAGGGCAACTATCACCGCATTCTCATCGCGGTAGAAGAAACACGACGGGCAAGATCCCGCACGATAACTGGCTTCGGCGAAACATATCGCCCCCCTGCGGGCAAGCGTAATGAAGAGTAAAGTAATCCCTGGTTCTGTTAGCTGACCTCCGCGCGTCTGAAATGACCTTAGCGCAACAACAGCAGTTTAAAATTTCTCCGGCAGCTCGTGCACAATATCGACCAGTTCACCGTTCTCCATTTTGATATATCCCCCCTCTTTTAGCTCAGCAAGAATTTTAAAAAGGTAGCTGCGCGACATCTTGGTTCTTTTTAGAATAAAGCTTGCCAGGCTTTCATCATGCAATACTCCCGCATCCTGCTGTTTTTTGTAACGATAAATCATCGATTTAATCGTATCGTAGCGTGAAGGTAAATTCTTTTCGTGATGCGCATCAATAATCAGCGATAACTGAAAGGCCATGACTTCCATCAGATAAACAAAGCGCTCACGCTGAATAAAATAGTGTTCAAACGCTTCTTTACTGCAGGTCACAATTTTGACATTTTTCTTCGCCGTATATTTTAGCGATAGCGCCGGACCATAGCTTTCAATAAGCCCGAAAATCATACCGCGGATTCCTTTACCGATCTGTAGCATGTCCAGCGTTTTACTCCGCGCGCCGCGTTTACTCGCGGAACCAAAACCCGCATTGTATTCCACTTCTATCGCAATTATGCCTTCAACAACAATAACCACTTCGCCGGGTTCTATTTTAAACACACCGTTATCTTTGATGATTCGTGGCTGATTTGCCGAGATCAACGGTTGAATCAACTCAAGATCGCTGGCGACAACATGGTTATATTGATCAATAACATCGGAATAAGTCGTTTTCATGTTGCCCCATTAATACCTATTTATTTAAATATGCATAAAAATAATCTGGCAAAGTTAACCCTGTCAATTAAAGATAGCATTTTTAGTTCATCCTGCCATTTATTTCAGTCCGTTTAGAGACTCCACTCTCGTATCGACCGATACGTCTAAATAAAATGCCAACACCGACGAGAACCGTAACACGGTTTCGCCCATTGAAGCGTCTAATTTATTTTTAACCTAAAACATCCTTGCTAATTTAAAAATAAATTAGACGCTTCGTTAACAACCTATTTTTCCAGATCATTTCAAAATCCGGAAAAATAAAAGGATAGCGAGCTATGTTTAAAAACATTCCCTTTAAGAGAACAATGTTAGCCAGTATGCTGACATTAGCTTCCGGCGCAGTGACCGTTGCTCACGCAGCCGACGCGGCAGCGCCGAAGCAGGATGCTAAAAAGCCTAACATCGTAGTTATCTTTGGCGATGATATCGGCTACCTGAACCTGAGCACCTACAATCAGGGTTTGATGGGCTACCAGACGCCAAACATTGACAGTATCGCCGCGCAGGGCGCGAAGTTTACCTCCTACTACGCCGAGCAGAGCTCCACCGCAGGTCGTTCCGCCTTCATTACCGGCCAGATGCCATTCCGTACCGGGATGAGTAAAGTCGGTATGCCGGGAGCGCCGCAGGGTCTGCAGAAAGAAGATCCGACCATCGCCAACGTCCTCAAGCAATTGGGTTACGCCACCGGGCAGTTCGGTAAAAACCACCTGGGCGACCGTGATGAATTCCTGCCGACCGCGCACGGTTTCGATGAATTCCTCGGCAACCTCTATCATCTGAATGCCGAAGAAGAGCCGGAAAACCCGGATTACCCGAAAGATCCGAACTTCCGTAAACAGTTTGGCCCGCGCGGCGTGATCAAGAGCACCGCTGACGGCAAGATCGAAGATACCGGTCCGCTGACCGTGAAGCGTATGGGCACCGTAGATGAAGAGACGCTGGCCGCCAACAACGACTTTATGGCGCGTCAGGTGAAAGCCGGTAAACCATTCTTTACCTGGTTCAACACCACCCGTATGCACAACAAAACCCACCTCAAAGACGATAGCGTCGGCGTCACCGGGTTAGGAACCTATGCCGACGGCATGGTTGAGCACGATAAAATCGTCGGCCAGGTGCTGCAGAAAATTAAAGATCTTGGTATCGAAGATAACACCATCGTTATCTACACCACCGACAACGGTCCGATGACCGCCACCTGGCCAGACGCAGGCGAAACCCCGTTCCGCGGGGAGAAAAACACCGGCTGGGAAGGCGGCTTCCGCGTTCCGGCGATGATCAAATGGCCGGGCCACATCAAACCAGGCACCGTGGTGAACGATATGTTCGCCAGTTACGACTGGTTCCCGACGCTGGTTGCCGCTGCCGGCGACAGCAACATTAAACAGGAAATGCTGAAAGGTTATAAAACGCCGTCAATTACCTACAAGGTTCACCTTGATGGCTATAACCAGCTCGACTTCCTGCAGGGCAAAGGGAAAGACCAGCGTAACGAATTCTTCTACTGGAGCGATGACGGCGATCTGCTGGCGATGCGTCAGGGCCGCTGGAAGATCCACTTTATGATCCAGGAGCACACCGGCCTCGATCTGTGGCGCTATCCGTTCACCAAACTGCGCACTCCGCTGATCTTCGATCTGAAAGTCGATCCGCTGGAGAAAGGTTCCGACGGCATGGGCTACGACACCTGGTTCTACGATCGTCTGTTCCTGCTGGGCGGCGCGCAGAAGTCGGCAAAAGATATGCTGGCGACGTTTAAAGAATTCCCGCCGCGTCAGAAGCCGGGTTCCTTTACCGTCTCCGATGTCAGCGCAATGCTTGACCAGAGCGCGAAAACCGGCAAGTAACGGTAATCCATCTCCCAGGGCGGTTCGCCGCCCTGTTTTTCTCCTCGCCTTACCCTCGACCTGACTAATCCGGGAGTTATTTATGAAACACAGCACCACCGTGCCTGTTAACGCATTACCTTCGGCAGAAAAGTACGCGGGTAACGGCCCCGCCTACCAACGTCGCTTTCATGTGATGGCGAAACCTAGCGGCTCCGCCTGTAATCTCGATTGTAGCTACTGCTTTTACCTGCACAAAGAACACTTACTCCAGCAGGAAAAGCGCAGCTACATGAGCGATGAAACGCTGGAAAACTTTATCCGCCAGTACATCGATGGACAGGATGGCGAACAGGTGGTCTTCTCCTGGCAGGGCGGCGAACCGACCCTGATGGGACTGGAGTTTTTCCACAAAGTGGTGAAATTCCAACAGCAGTATAAAAAGCCCGGCCAGCGGATCGAAAACGATCTGCAAACCAACGGTATCCTGATTAACGATGCCTGGGCTGAATTCCTCAAAGCAAATCATTTCCTTGTTGGCCTGTCGATTGACGGCCCGCGAGAGTTGCACGACCGCTATCGCATCACCCGCAGCGGCAAACCGACATTTGATAAAGTGATGGCCGGCGTCGACGCCCTGAAACGCCACGGCGTACCATTCAATGCGCTGGTCACCGTCAACCGTACCAACGCCCGTTTCCCATTAGAGGTTTACCGCTTTGTTACCCGCGAACTGGGGGCGACCTACGTGCAATTTAACCCCTGCGTCGAACCGGTGGACTTTACCCAGACCGCGCCTCATTTCTGGCGTGATGACAGCATCCCCACCGTCGGCAGCCGCCGCGCGCGCCCCGGCGATTTAGACGCTATCGTCACCGACTGGTCGGTCGACCCGGACGAGTGGGGACGCTTCCTGATCGCGACTTTCGAAGAGTGGGTGAACAACGATCTTGGCCGCGTACAGGTCAATCTGTTCGAAACCGCCGTGGCCCAAATGATGGGCATGCCGGCGCAAATTTGCACCACCGCGGAATTTTGCGGCAAAGGCCTCGCGGTCGAGAAAAACGGCGATGTTTTCTCCTGCGATCACTACGTCTATCCCGAATATCAAATCGGCAATATTGCCGATAACAGCCTGGCGCGGATGGCTTTCTCCGAACGTCAGCAGGCTTTCGGTATGGGTAAATGCGACACGCTACCGCAGCAGTGCAAGCAGTGCCCTTACCTGAAGCTCTGCCACGGCGAATGCCCGAAAAACCGTCTGGTGCTCACCGCCGACGGCGAAGCCGGCTTGAACTATCTCTGCCCGGGCATTAAGGCCTTTTTCAACTATGCCGAGCCGATTCTGGCGGGCATTGTCACCCTGGTGAAACGCGATTTTAAAGGAGTCAATCGATGAGCCTTCGCGAGAAAATGCTACAGCTGGAGCAGCGCATGAACACGCAGGTGCTCGGTCAGGAAAACGTCGTTCGAATGCTGCTCATCGCCCTGCTCTGCGATGGGCATATCCTGTTGGAAGGACTGCCGGGGCTGGCGAAGACCCGCGCCGTCCGCGAGCTGGCGCGGCATATTGCCGGTGAATTCCGCCGTATCCAATTCACTCCGGATCTACTGCCCTCGGATATCACCGGCAGCGAAATTTATCAGCAAAACGCCGGCCGCGAAGAAGAACAATTTCGTTTTCGCCCGGGGCCGGTATTCGGTAACGTGATTCTGGCGGACGAAATCAACCGCGCTTCGGCCCGCGTACAATCAGCGCTGCTGGAAGCGATGGAAGAGCGCCACGTCACCGTAGCGGGCAAAAGCTGGCCGCTGCCGGGTGTCTTTATGGTGCTGGCGACGCAGAACCCCGTCGACCAGGAAGGAACCTGGCCGCTGCCGGAAGCCCAGCTTGACCGTTTTCTGATGAAAGTGCAGGTCGACTATCCGTCGAAAGAGCATGAACAACAGGTGATGCAACTGGTTCGCGCCGAGCAGCAGGCGAAATACAGCGCGGCGACAAAAACCGCCCCTGCGCCGGAAGTGGAATCTCTGCAATTCAGCCAACAGGAGATCGCCTCCTGCTGGCAGGAAATAAGCGCAATCCACGTCGCGCCGATTATCGAAACCTGGATAGTCGAACTGGTCAACGCCACCCGCCAGCCGCAGCGCATCAGCGAGCAGTTAGCCAGCTATCTGGCCTACGGCCTGAGCCCGCGTGGTACCTTAGCGCTGGAGCGCTGCGCCCGCGCGCAGGCCTGGTTCGCGGGACGTGACGCGGTTCGTCCGGAAGACGTGCGTTTTATCGCGCCAGCGGTGATGCGCCACCGGTTGATGCTGAGCTATCAGGCCAGCGCCGATGGTTGCAGCGCCGACGATGTGATTACCATGCTGCTGAACGCCGTGGTGATCTAATGAGCGATCTCTGCGTTAATCGCCAGATTCTGCTCGACCTCGCGCCACAGTCGCGGTTGATTGCAAACCCGCCCGGGCAGATCCCGCCAGGTGCGCTGTCCGGCGAACGCGCCTCCCGCCAGCAGGGCCGTGGGCTCAACTTCGATAGCCTGCGTCGTTATCAACCCGGCGACGATGTACGAATGATCGACTGGCAGACAACCGCCCGTCTACGTACGCCGTGGTTGCGCCAGTACAATGAAGAGCGAGAACGCCCGGTCTTTTTGCTGGTCGACCAACGATTAGATATGTACTTCGCCACCCGCGGACAAACGAAATCGGCGGCGGCGGCAAAAACCGCCGCGCTGCTGGCCTGGCGCAGCCATCATGATGGCGATCGCCTCGGCAGCCTGGTGTTTAACGATACCACGCTGGCGCTGCAACCATGTAGCGCCCCACGGCGCGCGCTACCCGAGCTGCTGGATAATCTGACGCATTATAATCAGCTGTTGGCCCAACAATATCCTCATGAGCCTCAGCGCGCGCAGACGCTGGCGCAGGCGTTGCAGCGCGCCGTCAGCGCGATTCCACGCGGCGCCTGGGTCGCGATCCTGAGCGATTTTCATGACCTCGACGCCCCAGCGCAGGCCATGCTGGCGCATCTGCGCCGACGCTGCGAAGTCAGCGCATTTGTGCTGTTCGACGACCTTCATCTTCGCCTGCCGCGCTCCGGCACGCTAGCCGCCTGCTATGGCGGGCGCAGCGCCAGCGTCACTCTCACCTCTGCGCTCAGCGCCGATATTCGCCAACACATCATCGGTCGGCTGGCGCGTCAGCAGCAGCAACTCAACCAGTTAGGTATTCGGGTTAATCATCTGACGGTAACTCAGGACCTGCTGCGTCAGTTACAAAAAGGGCTTTAAATGTTTGAGAAAGGCTATGCGGTGCCGGATCTACTAACGCCCGCGCTCCCCCCCGCCCCCAGTGGGTTTCCGCTACCAATCGGCTGGCTGATTCTGCTTGCGATTGCCGTAAGCCTGGCAGCGCTGCTCCTGCTTATCCGCTACGCCCGCTGGCGTCGCAATCGCTGGCGGCGGGAAGCGCTGCTGGCGCTCAATCATCAGCATACCGCCGATAGCTGGATGCAGTTGATTAAACGCGTACAACTGGTCCACCAGCCACGTCGCACGGTTAGCCAAACGCTGGCGCCGGAAGCCGTGCTGGCGTCTTTGACGCTGGATACCGACCTGCGCGACCAGCTCATCTCCCGTTACTGCCGGGCAGACAACGCCCTGAACGACCAGTTGACGGCGCGGCTTCGCGCTCAGTTAGCGCAGTGGCTAAAGGAGCTTCCACATGTCTGAATGGCTCGCCCACATTGATTTCGCCTGGCCCTGGGCCGCGCTACTGCTGGCGCTGCCGCTGCTCACTCGTTTTCTCCCGCTCCCGGCAACTTCCACCGACGAGCGCGTGCGGGTACCGTTTTTACCCTCGCTAATTGACGCGTTACAGCTCGATACCCGGTCGAAACGCGGTGGCGGGGCCAGCGCCGTGCTGTTCTGGCTTATCTGGTCGCTGCTGGTCTGCGCGCTGGCGCGGCCGGAATACCTGACGCCGCCGCAGTACATCAGCAGGCCGATGCGCGACATCGTGCTGATCCTCGATGTCTCCGGTTCAATGGCCAAAAATGACATCCAGGGCGGTAATACGCGCCTGCAGGCGGTACAGCAATCGGTGCGCAAGTTTGTCGCCGCCCGGCAATCCGACCGCATCGGCATGGTAATCTTCGCCAGCAAAGCCTGGCCATTCGCGCCGATAAGCGAAGATAAACAGGCGCTGCAAACGCGCATTAATCAACTGGCGCCGGGCATGATTGGCCAGCAAACCGCTATCGGCGACGCGCTGGGCGTGGCGGTTAAGTTACTGGATAATGGCCCTGATAAGCAGGCCGATAAGCTGGCGATTTTACTCACCGACGGCAACGATACCGCTTCGCAGCTGTCGCCTGAACTGGCGGCAAAGCTTGCCGCCGACCACCATGTCCGGGTTCATACCATCGCCTTCGGCGACCTCAGCGATACCAGCAAAGACAAAGTCGATTTGCCGCTACTGCAGCGCATCGCGAAAACCACCGGCGGCCAGAGCTGGACCGCCGCGCATTCCGGCAGCGCGCTGGATAGCGTCTGGCAACAAATCGACGCCCTCACCCCGGCGCAGGTTAAAAGCCTCGGTTGGTCATGGCATCAGGCGCTCTATCCATGGCCGCTCGCCTCTGCGCTGTTACTGTTACTGCTGGCCGCCTGCGGCCGTGTCCTCAGGGAGAAAATGGCATGAGCGATTTTCACTTTCTCTATCCGTGGCGCTTAACCGCGCTGCTGCTGTGTCTGCTGGCGGCCTGGCTTCCTGGCTACGGCGCTTCCGCCTGGTCAACGCTAATGGATAAACCTTTTCGCGCGTTGATTATTCAGCGCCGTCGCAGGTTAACCCGGCTGCTGCCGTGGCTACTGGCCCTCGGTGTCATCGCACTGGCGGGCCCAAGCTGGCAGCGCGAACTCCCGGCGGCGCTCACCCCGCAGAGCAACGTGATGGTGATCCTGCAGCAGGATCTGGCGATGTATGCCCAGGATCTTCCCCCCTCGCGTCATCAGCGCATGCAGCATAAAATCGCCGCGCTGATGCAACAGCAGCCCGGGTCGCATTTCGGTCTGGTGGTCTACAGTAGCCAGGCCTTTCTCACCACGCCGTTAACCCAGGATCCGCAGTTTTATCAGCTATTTCTCAACGCCCAGTCGCCCTCTTTGCTGCCGGAAGGTAGCGGTTCCGCCCTGCCGCAGGCCGTCGCACTGGCGTTAAAAAACCTGCCCACAGCCAAAGACAGCCCGCGTAGCCTGATCCTCGTTGCCGATACCCTATCGCCTGCCGATGTCGCCTGGCTGAAAGGGCAACATCTACCGCTGCAAATTTGGGTCCCCGGCACCGCCGCGGGTGGAACGCTGCCGGATAAGTACGCCAGCCTCGGCATCGATACCCGACTAAACGTCGATCGTTTCCGCCAGCTGCGCGACGCCGGGATCCCGGTGACATTGGTCAGCGATGATGGCGACGATCTGCGCGTCATCGCCAGCCACATTCAACAATCGGTGACTCAGCAAAATAACGCCCGCCAGGATCTGCACTGGAAAAACAGCGGCTACCTGCTGATCGTGCCGATGCTGTTCCTGCTGCTGTTCTGGCGACGCCAGTTACTGATGGTAGCGCTACTATTTCCCGCGCTGCTGTGGTCGCCGCACAGCGATGCCGCCTGGCTCGATGCCTGGGTTCGCCCGGATATCCAGGGGCAGCACACCTTCAACCGCGGCGACTACGCCGCTGCCGCCGGGCATTATCACGACCCTTTATGGCAAGGTATCGCCTGGTATCGGGCGGGCAACTTTCCTGCCGCCACCGGCGCGTTTCGCGCCGCGCCGCCAACCGCGGAAACCTTGCTGTGGCTGGGCAACAGCTATGCTCAGCAAAAGCAGTGGCAGCAGGCGCTCGACAGCTACGATCGCGCCCTCTACCTACATCCTGACTGGCCCATGGCGCTGCAAAATCGCGATAAAATCTCGCAGATTGTGATGGGCATTCGCCAACAAGAGCGCGAGCGCCAGCAGGCGCAGGGCGATGCGATGGACGACGGCCCGGATAAGCTGGTCCACGACCTGCAGAAAAACCAGGGCATCGATCAGCAGCAAATCGGCGCCATCGCCGGGGAGAGTCCGCAGGTTAATCAATGGTTTGATGCACTGGATGTTTCGCCAACGGGGCTACTGAAAAGCCTGTATCGCAACGGCTCGGGAGATACCACGCCATGAACAAAGCGCTACTTTTTCTGCTGGCCGCCACCCTGCCGGCGCATGCGGCGATGGACATCACCCGTGAACTGGAAGCGCCGACGCAGATCGTCCCCGGCCAGCCGGTTCGGGTGGCCGTCACCTGGTGGACGGATAGCTGGTTTAACCCGCCGCCGCAGTGGCCCGAGTTTGCGGTCAAAAACGGCGAACTCCTGCCTACCGCGTTGCCTTCACAGCTGGTGACGCGCAAAAAGAACGGGATCGTCTGGAGCGGCATTCGCCTTGAACGTCAGGTCAGCGCCTGGCAGCAGGGCGTGCTGCGCCTGCCGGCGATCGATATCACCGCGTCATCCGCCAATCAGGCGCCGGTCACGGTGCATCTTCCGGCACTGGAACGCCCGGTTAATTGGCCTGCCAATACCACTCAGGCAGACCATTTTTTACCGGCCAGCCAGTTGACGCTCAACCAGCAAATTCAACAGTATCACGCAGGAAAAGACGCCACGCTGCGGGTCGGTGATGTCGTTGACCGTATCGTGACCGTCGAGGCGCGGGATGCGCTACCGGGGCAAATTCCACCGCTGCTGTACGCCATTAGCGGTAGCGAGAGCCAGCGTCTGGCGCCGGTCAGTGAGGCATTAAAAAGCGAGCGCGGCGATGTCATCGGCGCCCACCGGGTGGAACGACTGCGCTATTTACCCAGTCATAGCGGTACGCTGGTACTACCGCCGATTAGCCTGCGCTGGTGGGATACCGTTAATCATCAATGGCGAACGGCGAAGCTGGCGGGAGAAACGTTGAACGTCGCCGCGGCGCGACAGGGCGGCGCGGAGCAAGCGCTGCGCGGAACAACGGGAATGGTCTCCTGGCAAAGTCTGATGTGGGTATTCATTGCCGCCGCGGCGGTCGGAGGCGGATGGTTTGGCCGCCGCTGGAGTTATCGAACGCTTCTCGGCATCAACCGGCGCTGGCGGCGATTTTGGCAGCCGCAGCCGTTGCCGCCGCTGGCCCCTTAGACAATTATCCGTGGCGCAGGGAGCGCACAGAGGGCGGCCCGTCGCCACCAGGGATTTTCCCGGAGGCGGCGCGTTGCGCCTTATCCGGGCTACCAGACCGCACAGTACTGTAGCCCCGGTAAGCGGTAGCGCCACCGGGGATTTTGAGGCGATCAACACCGACAGTTTCAGCCAGGCACACGGACCGTAGGCCGGATAAGGCGCAGCCGCCATCCGGCAAAAATACGGATCCGAACTCACCGCCATTGCCCGGACCAACATGGGGCGTTTTTTATTTCGCCTTACACTGCGCCGGGTCGTATACCGTCTTCCAGTCCTGCTGCATATCGACGACTGTCCAACCCTTTTGTTTCGCCTCGGTCAATCCTTTCACCAGCTTGCCGCTGGCGGAAGGATGGCTGTCGTAGGCATACTCTCGCGCCGCATCGGTATGGTGGACCAGCAGCTCAAAGGTTTTATAGTTCGGGTTGGCTGCGGTGTATTGCAGCATCGCCAAATCGCCGTCGCTGTTACCAAAAGCCGCAACCGGGCGCTGGCCCATAAACAGGTGGATCGCCACCGGTTTGGCCGCGGCGTCATCATTGAATGCGCCTTTCATCGTTTTGTGCAGCTCGGTACCATTATCCGTCAGGCTAAACTCGCTGAGCGCGAACGAACCGATAACCTGCTCCGGCGGAATACCGTACATTTTCTCCGACACCACGCGCATGAAGTCAATTCCGCCGCCGGAAACGATCCACGTTTTAAAGCCATTGGCGCGCAGATAGTCCAGCAGTTGGCGCATCGGCTGATATCCCAACTGGTCATAGCGACAACCAGTACGTTTATCCTGATGGCTGTCAAACCATGCGCTGACTCGCTGACTAAACTCTTCGGTGGTCATGCCGCTATGGGTTAACGCCAGCAACTTGAGTAGCCCTTTTTCACCGCCCGCCGCTACTGTTTTCAAATCGTTGTTCAGTACCGCCGCCACCAGCGGATCTTTTTGCCATTGCGGATGTTCCGGCGCCAGTCTTTTCACTTCATCCACCGCGAACTGCAGTTGGAAAGTCAGCGGCGCTTCCGGCCACAGGGTGCCGTCATTATCAAAAACCACGTAGCGCTTATCTAACGGAATAAAGTCCGCTCCGCCTTCACGCGTCGCCCCCTGCACCCATTGCTCAATTGCCTGTTTAGCAGGGGTATCTTTCCATGCCGGCAGCATATCGGTGGCTGCCGCGCTGGTGAAGCTCAATAGCAGCATGCTGAGCAATACTGTTTTTTTCATTGTTTATCCTTCTTATTCCACCGCCGAAAGCCAGACCTACTTCAGCATGGCGGCAATTTTCTCAAGCGTCGGTTTAACCGTCGCGTAAAAATGGCGAAAGCCAGGACATAAATAATTGAGCCCTTCTTCGCCGTCCGGGGCGCGCACGATGCGGTTTTTCGGGCATTCGCCCCAGCATAAATTCAGATGCGGGCAGCTTTTGCAGTAGGCGGGCAGCGTCTCTTTCTTGCCCATCCCAAACACTTTCTGCCGCTCGGAAAAGACCATATGCGCCAGCTTGTGCGCCTTAATATTGCCAAGCTTATATTCCGGATAGACGTAGTGATCGCAGGAGTAGACGTCGCCGTTTTTCTCAATCGCCAGCGCCTTACCGCAAAACGGCGCGGTAATGCATAACTGGGATGGGAGTCCCATGGTTTGCACCACGGCGGTTTCAAACAAATTGACCTGCACGCGGCCCAGATCGTAGGTCACCCATTCATCAAAAGCTTCGGTCAGAAAATGTCCCCAATCGTCGGGATCCACCGACCAGTCGGTGACGATCGAATCCAGATCCCCCGGTTTCGCCCGGCGGCTGCCGGTGATGGGGATCGTCTCTTCGCGCCAGAATTGCGGCGCGGTAGTTTTAAACTCGGCGGCCTCTACGCAGGGCGTGAACTGGATATAGGTAGCGCCCAGTTCGCGGGTAAGAAAACGATATACCTCGCGCGGGAAACGGGCATTGACCCGGTTGACGACCGCAAGGGCGTTAAAAGGCACGCCGTGACGCTTCAGCGCCGCGATCCCTTCCATGACCTTGTCGAAGGTCGGTTTGCCGCTGCGCGTCACGCGGAAGCGATCGTGGATCTCACGCGGGCCATCGATAGACACGCCGACCAGAAAATTGTGCTGCTTAAGAAAGGCGGCCCACTTATCGTTAATCAGCACGCCATTGGTCTGCAGATCGTTCTCAATCCGCTGGTGCTTCGGCTGATATTTCTTTTGCAGCTCAACGACCTTTTCGAAAAACTCCAGTCCCATCAGGGTTGGCTCGCCGCCCTGCCAGGAGAAAATAATCTCTTCGCCGTCCTGGCTTTGGATGTACTGACGAATGAAATTCTCCAGTACCTCGTCGCTCATTCCTTTGTCGTGCGGCTGATGTAAAAGCTGCTCTTTATGCAGATAAAAACAGTATTGACAGTCCAGGTTGCAGGTGGAGCCGCTGGGTTTCGCCATCATGTGATAGCGGCGTTTATAGGCGGGCAGATAGCGCCCCTGGTTCTGTAATGGCGTTAATGGAATGGTGGTGCTTTTTTTCATCGACCAGAACCTATCTCTAGAATGCTCAAAACAGCAAAAGGCCCGGACATCTCGCCCGGGCCAACGTCATTTTAATTACCGGTCGGCATCGCCAACTGGAACCCTTCTTTTTGTAACTGCTCGCGGATATTGCTAAAGCGTTGGTACTGCGACAGGGTAATCGGCCCGCTATAGGCTTCGCTCTGCGGCTTACGCGGTGGATACTCGACGTAGGTTTTCATCAACTTAGTGATGGCTTCATTGAAGGTCACCAGCGTCCAGGTATGCTCGGTATAGTTGTTCATAAAGATATCGTAGCGTTCCTGCGGATCCTGCCAGAGGTCGAAAATCTGCGGCACCGTTGCGACATACGACTCCGGTCCTTTCCAGCCGAGGTTGGAATCCACCGCCAGGCCGCCGGTTTTCGCGCCGTTATCGCCGCGCAGGTTAAACACCGCCTTATAGTGACCGACGCGCGCCGCCCCCGGGGTCAGCTCGTTTTCAGTGAAGTAGAACCAGGAGGTACGGGGATCTTTACCCGTGCCAAACAGTACCGGTGAAATATCGTAGCTGTCGAAGATAATCGGCTGCCCGGCGCGGTCTTTGGTCGGTAATTTAACGCCGGCCACTGAAGCAAAGGTTGCCATCAGATCGAGGCCGCCAACGATATCGTGGTTACGGCTGTGCTCTTTAATCTTGCCCGGCCACCAGGCGATAGCCGGAACGCGGCTGCCGCCTTCGCGGTCAGTGCCTTTGGTACCGCGGAATGGCGTATAGCCGGCATCCGGATAAACGTCCTGCCAGGCGCCGTTATCGGTGGTCCATACCACAAGGGTGTTTTTATCGATCCCCAACTCACGCAGCTTATCCATGATATGGCCAACGCGAGCATCCATTTCCACCATCGAGTCGGCGTATTTGCTCTTCGACATCGACTTGCCGACGTAATCCGGATCCGGCATGTTCGGCTGGTGGTTCTTCATAAAGTTGATGCTCATGAAGAACGGTTCGGAAGATTTTGCGTTTGCTTCGAGATAGTCCAGCGAGGCCTTCTCGACGTAGCGGTCGAAGAATGGGATCCCGACCACGCCCTCTTTGCCATCAACGACCGGGGTATTCACATACTGGCCGTTAATTTTGAACTCTTCCTTCGGCGCTTCGCCCGCCTTGCCGGAGAGCGCGCCGCGGGTGACGCGGGCAAACATTTCACGCAGTTGCGGATCCATATCCGGGAACCAGGTCGGGTCGGCATAGGTATAGGCGTTCAGGTGATAGAGGCCGACGTATTTCATTTCGTCGTAGCCCTGCGCGTTTGGTAACGCGTAATCGGCTTCGCCGAGGTGCCACTTACCGGTAAAGAAGGTTTTATAGCCGCCGGTTTTCAGTACCGAGGCCAGCGTCCACTCTTCTTTCGGTAAACCGCCGCCTTGCCCCTGGAAAGCCACGGTGGTCATACCGCTACGGTTGGGAATGCGCCCGGTCTGCATCGCCGCGCGGCCCGGCGTACTGCTCGGCTGGCCGTAGAAGTCGAAAAAGGTCATCCCCTCATCGGCCATTTTGTCGAGGTTTGGCGTCGGCATACCGCGGCCTTCGCCGCCGCCGTAGACGCCGAGGTCGCCATAGCCGGTATCGTCAGAGACGATCAGGATAATATTGGGCTTCTTTGCCGCACCATCGCTGGGGCCAGCCGCATTTTGATCGGCGGCATTAGCCGTCGCGCCGGGTAATAACGAACCGGCGGCAAATGCCAGCACGCCGATACCCTTGTATTTTTTATTCATCTTCAAACCTCATTGCTCAGAATGCGCCTGATTTAACTTACGATTTAGCTAAACTCAGGCAGGCGTTGTCAGATTAGATAAGTCTCAATATGAGATGAGCGACATCGGCAAATATTCTTGTCGCTACTGAGGCGATTGCGCTTAAGTGAAGTAGAGAAAGCAATAAAAATCCACAGGTTCTGGTTTTATTTTTTAATTTATGCAAAGCGCATCACTATCACCGTTTCGCTAAAGAAACCCGCCGCAAAAGCAATATTATCATTCAATATTTAAGTGGATTCTTAGTTACTAAAAAAAGAAGCCCAACTACCCACTAAAACAGTCTAAGTGAGTGTTTTAAAAAGAGCGATAGATCAGTCCGTTAACGGACTCTAAAAGTGATGCCTGCTATCTGGCGCCAGCTTTTAAATTTAGATATTTTGTATCAGGCGTAATTCCGCGCCATTAAAATATAAAGTATCGCCACTGCAAAATAGCAAAGAGTAATAAAGCGGTAGAGTTAAGCCCGGAGAGAAGATGAGTCGTATTCAAACGCCCTATTCCCACATCATCGATGAATATAATAAGATGATTTCAAAGAATATAAAGGCGATAGACTCATTAAGTCATAGCAGTAATATACGCCAGATTGCCGATGATACGTCTTTCACCCTGAGTACAGGCGAGATTATTATTGTTCTTGAGGGCGTTATTGCCGTTGAGATGCAGGAGCACAACTTTATTCTCGCCCCAGGAAAAGCGAAAACCCAGGCGAAAAAGTTGTTTCAGGTCGGCAAAGGCATCAAAGGAATGTTTTTTGGTATTGTCGAAAGTTATGGCCCGGGTATTCAGCTGCACTATACCGCCAAAAAAAATGTCAAAGTGTTCAGCTGTAATCTCGAATACTTTGAGAAACATTTTACTCAGCCCGATAAATTCACCTTCCTGATGAACATGATGGCCATCACGCTGGCGTTTTTGCTCGATGCGCATGACGAAAGAGCTATTGGCACCCGCTATTTTGTCATTCGCTCCATGATTTATCGCTATCTCAAGCAGAAAAATGAGGGTGTATTACACGACCCGAGCCTGGCGAACTTTATCCTGCGACGTACAAAAATGTCGCGTAGCTATCTGTTTCAGGTACTTTCCGATCTGAAAAACGGCGGCTATATCACGATGAAAAACGGCGAGCTCGTCGATATTGTCAACGAGCTGCCGGAAAAATATTAACGCCGTTGGCTTAACTCTTATCCTGCCCCCGGCGTTTAAACTGCCCGGCGTCGATATCGTACTGCTTCATCTTGCGCCACAGCGTGGTACGGCCAATATTCAGCAACTGCGACATCTCCTGTACCCGGCCGCTGGTCACTCGCGCCGCCTGGATAATCGCCTCTTTCTCGATGGCGCTGAAGGAGAGACTTGATGGCAGTAGCGATGAGGACGCCTCGCTACCCGGCCGGGTAGAGAAGAGATGTTCGGGGAGATTGCTTAAGCGAATATGCCCGTTATCGCTGCTCATCGCGATATTCTCAATAATGCTATTAAGCTCAAAATCGTTGCCCGGCCACGAGTAGGCGGTCAGTTGGGCCAGCGCGTCGTCATCGACCTTCAGCCGCGATGAAAAGCGTTTCTCCAGCCGACGCAGACGGCTATGCACCAGCGAAGGAATACTGCCGCGTCGCGCCCGCAGCGGCGGAATGACTATCTCAAACGAATGTAGCGCATAGTACAGCTGGCGGCTAAAGCGGTTCTGCTCCACCAGGTTCGCGAGGTCGACGGTGGTGGTGGCGATCACTTTCACATCCACCGGAATCAGCCGCCGGGCATCAAGACGCGTCAGCACGCCCTGTTTTATCACCTGCAGCAGCGCTGACTGCAGCTCGGGGGCCAGATACTCTATTTTTTCCAGGAACAGCGTGCCGCCGTTGGCCAGCTCAAGGCGGCTGAGGCGGCCATTTTCATCGTCGGTTGGCGCGCTGCCCATAAAATCCTGGCCCAGTACGCTGTCGGCGTACAGCTGGCAGTTAACCGAAATATATGGGCCCGGCGCCCGCTCGCTTTCGTTATGGATCGCCTGGCTCAGTAATTCTTTACCCACCCCTTCCTCGCCGCACAGCAGCACCGGGAAAGCGCCGCGCGCCGCCTGGCGACCAAAGTGGATCAGCCTGCGGGTTTCCGGGTCATCCGCCGACATCTGTTCGAAGGTATGGCTCACTTTGCCCAATTGGCTGGTCATTAATTGACGCATCTGCTCCACCGGGTGGAGCAGTAAAATGAAGCTATTGCCCTGCTCTTCCACGATAGGCTTCAGGGTGATCACCGCGTCGATAAACTGATGCTGGCTCTCGAAGGTCACTTCCACATGATTAAGCCCGCGGGCCTGTTTAATCGCGCGGCGCAGCAACGCCGGCAGGGTCAACAGCTCATTGATATTCCGCCCCTGGCTGGCCTGGGTATCGAGATGCAGCAGCGTGGCCGCCTGCACGTTGAGAAACTGCAGCACTCCCTGCTCGTTCCACGCCATCACCCCGTCGTCCATACTTTCCAGCAGGCCGTACATTTGATTAAGGTGGCGGTTAGATTCCGCCAGCAGGCTGTCGGTAAGCAGCGAGTTACCCACTTCGCGGGCGATGGCCAACGTCAGCGACAGATCCGCCGGGGCCCACTCTTCGCGCAGGCAGCATAGCGAAATAGATCCAAACAGGCGGCCATGGTTATCGAACACCGGCGTCGAACTGAACGACCAGCGCCGCAGCGCCTGCTTAAAGTGCTCGTCGCCCGCGGTGTTGACCGGCTGACCGAGCATAGAAGCCAGCGACAGCGCGCAGGTGCCGATAATGCTCTCCGCGCAGTAGCTGCCGTCGCGAAATCCCAGTTCCGCCAGCTGTTCCAGGGTCTGCGGATTGCCACAGCGGCTCAGAATACAGGCCGACTCATCAAGGATGAACAGCACGCAGGAACGGTTGGCCATAAACTCCCACGCATCTTCCAGCGCCGCCTGGCCAATGGTCAGCAGCGCGGTTTTGCGACGGCAGATCGATTCAAAGGTCAGCCCCTGCGCCTGATGCGGCGCCTGCCAGGTTTCCCGCTGCATAAATTTGCTGCAGCGATGCCACGACTGGCTGATAACGGCTGAAACTTCATTTTCCGCACCCTGAGTCTGAGCTGTCATATCCCTTTTCCGCTGGAGTTAACACAGTTAAAACGACAAAACCCTCCGGCAGCGGCTGCCGGAGGGAGGAGTTGATGCCGCAATGCGCCGCGGCATAGAACCTTGTGAAAGACTTAACGCGCCAGCCACTGCTGCCCAAGCAGGTCCGCGGTAAGGATGGCGGCGTAGACGCTATCCGCGGTGACCGGGAACGGCATATTGTGGATGGTTTCGCCTTCCGCGCAGGTGGCTTTCGCCACCGCGTGGATTTTGCTTTCGATACCCTCTTTCACGCCCATCTGGGCAAGGGTGATCGGCAGGCCGACTTTTTCACAGAAGCCCATCACGGTTTCGATCTCTTCCAGCGGGCTATTTTGCAGTACCAGCTGCGCCAGGGTGCCGAAAGCGACTTTTTCGCCGTGATACAGATGGTGGCACTCTTCAAGGATGGTGAAACCGTTGTGAATCGCGTGCGCGCCGGCCAGGCCGCTGCTCTCAAAACCGATACCGCTCAGATAGGTGTTGGCTTCGACAATACGCTCCAGCGCATCGGTCACCACTCCAGCCTGAGCCGCCAGGCGTGCTTTTTCGCCTTCCGCCAGCAGCGTATCATAGCACAGGCGCGCCAGGCTCAAGGCCGCCGCCGTGGACTGCCCGCCCGCCATGCTGGTGGCTCGCGCATCGAAGCAGGCCTTGGCTTCAAACCAGGTGGAGAGCGCATCGCCCATCCCGGCCACCAGCAAGCGTACCGGCGCTTTGGCGATAATCGCCGTGTCCATCACCACCATATCCGGGTTTTTCGGGTAGATCAGATACTCTTCAAACTCGCCCGCCTCGGTGTAGATAACCGACAGCGCGCTGGTCGGCGCATCGGTTGAAGCAATTGTCGGGATCACCACCACCGGCAGCTTCTGGTAATAGCCGATCGCCTTCGCGGTATCGAGGGTTTTCCCGCCGCCGATACCCACCACGCCACGGCAGCCGTGCTGCTTAAGAATGGCGATCAGGCGGTTGATTTCCGCATGGCTGCACTCGCCGTTAAACCGTTCCGCATGGCAGCTAATATTGTGGCTATGCAGGCCGTTCAATACTTTGTCGCCCGCCAGCTTCATCACGAAGTCATCGGCGATAACAAAAAAGCTGTCGGCCAGGTTTTTAGCGTATTCGCCAAACAGCATGGCGGCATCAGGTCCCTGGAGATATTTGGCTGGAGATTGAATAACTTTTAGCATTCCTTTCACCCTCAAATAAGTGCGTATGTTGACACGTGAGCCCAGGCCGTCATGCCGCGGCGCCTGATATCAATGGCGCTTACAGCCACGCTGCCGGAGCGATGCATCCACTGTAGGGCGAGCCGCGGCGAAAAAAATTTTTCCCTTTTTTGTTCTGTTCTGAAACAGATAAAAAAATAATGCGTTTCACATTGAAACAATGTGACTGAAAAAGCGATGGGATTGCGATCGCGATCGGATCATTTTGGCAAAAAAGCCGCTATCGTCTCCCCTCTTTAACGCAGAAAATCGCCTCAATGCGGCACAATGGCGAAAAAAATCATCCTTGCCCCATTTCTGATAGCAGAAAAAAACGGACAAATTATTAGCGCTGGCTCGCATTTCTCCTGTTTATCGGCAATTAATGTTCCATAAAGGAACAAAAATTCTTTTCTACGTTCCGTTATGGAACACATTTTGACGGCATTTTATTTTGCGCCCGCTCAGCCAGAATCACTACATCGCCGGGCTACCCTTATAGACAGGCGACCTCTCCCTACCCTACGGAGCATAAACAATGAAAAAACTGATTAACCGTGTGGAAGATGTACTGAGTGAACAGCTTATCGGCCTGGCGAAGGCGCATCCTGAACTGACGCTGCACCAGGACCCGGTCTATGTCACCCGCGCTGATGCGCCGGTCGCCGGCAAAGTGGCGCTGCTCTCCGGCGGCGGCAGCGGACACGAACCGATGCACTGCGGCTACATCGGCCAGGGCATGCTCTCCGGCGCCTGTCCGGGGGAAATTTTCACCTCGCCGACGCCGGACAAAATGTTCGAATGCGCGATGCAGATTGACGGCGGCGAAGGCGTCCTGCTGATTATCAAAAACTATACCGGCGACATCCTGAATTTTGAGACCGCCACCGAACTGCTGCACGAAAGCGGCGTTAAGGTTACCACCGTCGTGGTGGATGACGACGTGGCGGTAAAAGACAGCCTCTATACCGCCGGACGCCGCGGCGTCGCCAATACCGTGCTGATTGAAAAACTGGTCGGCGCCGCCGCCGAACGCGGCGACTCGCTGGAAGCCTGCGCTGAACTGGGCCGCCGTTTAAATAACCTTGGCCACTCGATTGGCATCGCGCTGGGCGCCTGCACCGTACCGGCCGCCGGACAGCCCTCCTTTACCCTGAAAGACGATGAGATGGAGTTCGGCGTCGGCATCCATGGCGAGCCGGGTATCGACCGCCGCCGCTTCAGCTCGCTCGACCAAACCGTCGATGAGATGTTCGATACCCTGCTGGAAAACGGCGCATACAGCCGCACGCTGCGCCAGTGGGATAACGTCAAGGGAGCGTGGCAGGAAGTGAAACAGAGCAAAACCGCGCTGCAAAACGGCGATCGGGTTATCGCGCTGGTCAATAACCTCGGCGCCACGCCGCTTTCTGAACTGTACGGCGTTTACAACCGCCTCGCCCAGCGCTGCGAAGCGTCCGGCATTGTGATTGAACGCAACCTCATCGGCAGCTACTGCACCTCGCTGGATATGGCGGGTTTCTCCATCACCCTGCTGAAAGCGGATGATGACACGCTGGCGTTATGGGACGCCCCGGTCCATACCCCGGCGCTGAACTGGGGAAAATAAGGAGCACGACATGTCACTGAACAGAACGCAAATCGTCGACTGGCTGTACCGCTGCGGCGACATTTTCACCAAACAGAGCGATTTTCTCACCGGCCTTGATAAAGAGATCGGCGACGCCGACCACGGCCTCAATATGCATCGCGGCTTCAGCAAAGTGGTCGAAAAGCTGCCGTCGATCGCCGATAAAGACATCGGTTTTATTCTCAAGAATACCGGGATGACGCTGCTTTCCAACGTCGGCGGCGCCAGCGGCCCGCTGTTCGGCACCTTCTTTATCCGCGCCGCCCAGGTCACCCAGGCGCATCAGAGCCTGACCCTCGACGAGCTTTATCAGATGATCCGCGAAGGCGCGGACGGTGTCGTCAACCGTGGTAAAGCGGAGCCGGGCGATAAGACGATGTGCGACGTCTGGCTGCCGGTGGTGGAATCCCTGCGTCATTCCAGCGAGCAACATCTGTCTATCCCTGCCGCGCTGGATGCCGCCTGCGAAGTGGCCGAGCGCGCCGCCCACGCCACCATCACCATGCAGGCCCGTAAAGGCCGCGCCAGCTATCTCGGCGAGCGCAGCATCGGGCATCAGGATCCCGGCGCGACCTCGGTGCTGTTTATGGTTCAGATGCTGGCTGCCGCCGCCAAAGAGTAAGGAAATCGCGATGGTAAACCTGGTTATTGTTTCTCATAGCGCCCGGCTGGGCGAAGGTGTCGGAGAACTGGCCCGGCAGATGTTAATGAACGATGGCTGTAAGCTGGCGATCGCCGCCGGGATCGACGATCCCGACAACCCGATCGGCACCGATCCGATTAAAGTCATGGAGGCGATCGAATCCGTCGCCGATACCGACCATGTACTGGTGATGATGGATATCGGCAGCGCCCTGCTCAGCGCCGAAACCGCACTCGATCTGCTCGATCCGGCGATGGCGGCAAAAGTGCGGCTGTGCGCCGCGCCGCTGGTCGAAGGGACGCTGGCGGCCACCGTCAGCGCCGCCTCCGGCGCCGGAATCGACAAAGTTATCGCCGATGCCATGAACGCCCTGGAAGCCAAGCGGGTTCAGCTGGGTTTACCTTCGCACACGCCTGACGCCGCCGCCCCAACGCTTGCTGACGACGGCGATGCTAAATCGGTTTCAGTCATTATTAACAATCACAACGGCCTGCACGTGCGTCCGGCATCGAAGCTGGTCGCCGCGCTGGCGGGTTTTAACGCCGACCTGGTGCTGGAGAAAAACGGCAAATGCGTTACCCCGGACAGTCTGAATCAAATCGCTCTGCTGCAGGTGCGCCGCCACGATAAGCTGCGCCTGCTGGCTCGCGGTCCGGACGCCGATGCGGCGCTGGCGGCGTTTCAGGCGCTGGCCGCCGATAACTTCGGCGAGTCGCCGGAGGCGCAGCCGACTGCGGAACCCGCCATACCTGCGCGTGTTGAAGGCGCGGCGCTGCTTTATCCGCTGGCGCCGATCCAACCGGCGCTCCCCGCCGCCGCCGACGTTGCTCGCGAGCAGCAGCGCCTGCGCCAGGCGATCGACCAGACGCTGGCCGATCTCAATGCGCTCACCGAGCTGGCGGAAAACAAATTTAACGCCGATATCGCGGCGATCTTCGCCGGTCATCACACTTTACTCGACGATGAAGATCTGTTTGATGCCGCCAACGATCGTCTGCTCACCGAACAGTGCTCGGCGGAATGGGCGTGGCATCAGGTGCTGATGGAGCTCAGCCAACAGTATCGCCAGCTGGATGACGCCTACCTGCAGGCGCGCTATATCGATATCGAAGATATTCTGCAGCGCACGCTACGCCATCTGCAGGGTATTAAGGAGACGCTGCCATTCGCCAGTGAGCCGACGATTATTATCGCCGACAATATTTATCCCTCGACCGTACTCCAACTGGATGCCAGCAAGGTCACCGGCCTGTGCCTGCGCGACGGCAGCGAACAGGCCCACGGCGCGATTATCGCCCGCGCGGCGGGGATCGCCTGGTTATGCCAGCAGGGCAACGCGCTGAATGATATCCAGCCTGGCGAAGCCATCACGCTCGATATGCGTCAGCAACGTCTTATTCGTCGCTAAATCCACTTTGACCGTTACCACTCCGGAGGCCCGCCTCCGGAGGGTGAGTTTTCGCTTACTGTTCAGGAACCACTATGTCTCAATTCTTTTTTAACCAGCGCGCCAGCCTCGTTAACGACGTGATCGAGGGAACCATTATTGCCAGCCCGTGGAACAACCTCGCCAGGCTGGAGAGCGACCCGGCGATCCGCGTGGTGGTGCGCCGCGATCTGAATAAAAACAACGTGGCGGTGATTTCCGGCGGCGGCTCCGGCCATGAACCGGCGCACGTCGGCTTTATTGGTAAAGGCATGCTGACCGCCGCGGTCTGCGGCGATCTGTTCGCCTCGCCGAGCGTCGATGCGGTACTCACCGCGATTCAGGCGGTGACCGGCGAGGCGGGCTGTCTGCTGATCGTTAAAAACTACACCGGCGATCGGCTTAACTTCGGCCTCGCGGCGGAGAAAGCGCGCCGTCTTGGCTACAACGTGGAGATGCTGATCGTCGGCGACGATATTTCGCTGCCGGATAACAAACAGCCGCGCGGTATCGCCGGGACCATTCTGGTGCATAAAGTGGCGGGCTATTTCGCCGAGCGCGGCTTCAACCTCGCCACCGTCCTGCGCGAAGCGCAATACGCCGCCAACCATACCGCCAGCATCGGGGTGGCGCTGGCCAGCTGTCACCTGCCGCAGGAAGCGGAAAGCGCGCCGCGCCATCAGCCTGGCCACGCCGAGCTGGGGATGGGCATCCACGGCGAACCGGGAGCTTCGACGATCGCGACCCATAACAGCGCGGAAATCATGCAGATTATGGTAGAGAAGCTAACCGCCGCCCTACCTGAAACCGGCCGCCTGGCGGTGATGCTCAATAATCTCGGCGGCGTGTCGGTGGCCGAGATGGCGATCCTGACCCGCGAGCTGGCCAACACCCCACTCCATGCGCGCGTTGACTGGTTGATTGGCCCCGCTTCGCTGGTAACGGCGCTGGATATGAAAGGCTTCTCGCTGACCACTATCGTGCTGGAAGAGAGCATTGAAAAGGCGCTGCTGTCGGATGTCGAAACCGCCAGTTGGCAGAAGCCGGTGCAGCCGCGGGCCGTTAATATCATGCCGTCCGCGCTCGCCAGCGCACGCGTCGCCTTTACGCCATCGGCCAACCCGCAGGTGGGCGATTACGTGGCGCAGGTGACCAGCACGCTCTCCGGCCTCGAAGCCCATCTCAACGCGCTGGACGCCAAAGTGGGCGACGGCGATACCGGCTCCACTTTCGCCGCCGGCGCGCGCGAGATTGCCGCTCTGCTGCAACGCCAGCAACTGCCGCTCAATGATTTACCCACGCTGTTCGCGCTGATTGGCGAACGCCTGACGGTGGTAATGGGCGGCTCCAGCGGCGTCTTGATGTCGATTTTCTTCACCGCCGCCGGACAGAAGCTGGAGCAAGGCGCCAGCATGGCGGAAGCGCTGAATGCCGGTCTGGGGCAGATGAAATTTTACGGCGGCGCCGATGAGGGAGACCGGACGATGATTGATGCCCTGCAGCCGGCGTTGGCGGCGCTGCTGGCCAAGCCGGATAATCTGCAGGCCGCTTTCGTCGCGGCGCAGGCCGGCGCGGATCGCACCTGCCAGTCGAGCAAAGCCGGCGCCGGCCGCGCCTCCTATCTCAATAGCGAGAGCCTGCTCGGCAATATGGACCCCGGCGCCCACGCGGTGGCGATGGTGTTTAAGGCGCTGGCGGAACGCTAAGCCTCACCCGGTGGCGCTGCGCTTACCGGGGCGACATAACACCATTGAAAGGTAGCCCGGAGAAGGCGCAACGCGCCGCCATCCGGGTTTACCGTTCTATCTATTATTTGCTATGCCAGTACGCCTGCGAACGCACCAGTTGCTGATCGATACTCGGCACCTCAAAGCGCGCCAGCAGCGATTTCACCACCGCGCCTTCACCAGTCAGCCAGATGAAATAATCTTCTGACGGCATCTTAACCTGTGCCAGGCGCTCGGCGACGAACGCCGGGTTGTGGCCTACCACCCATTCGATATTAAAGCCGTCGAGATCCGCCAGATAGTCTTTATACGAAGCATCCGCAATAGAGACGATGGCCGTCACCTGCGGCGTCACCGGCAGCTGGCGCAATCCCAGCAGGCGGCGGCGCAGCGCCGGCATTCCCGACTCGTCACAGACATAAAGCTGCCAGGCGTAATCTTCCGGCACCACCAGCGAGCCGCGCGGCCCGCCGATCACCAGCTTATCGCCGACGTTGGCTTCCAGCGCCCAGCGGCTGGCAATACCGCCATCGTGGATATAAAAATCGTAAGCCAGCTCGTGGCGTTCGGCATCGTACAGCGGCGTGTAGTCGCGGGTCGCCGGGCGCACGCCCTCGCCCCAGTTAATGCCTTCGTCGGTCACTTCCGGCGGCGTAAATACGCTGCCCGCCTGCGGGAAAAACAGTTTGGTGTGGTCGTCAAAACCTTGTGAAACAAAGCCATCCAGCGCCTCGCCCCCCAGCACGATCCGCTGGAACGCCTGGCCGATACGCTCAACGCGCAGCACGGTTAATTCGCGAAAACGTAGTTCGTTACGCACGCGCTGCGGGTATTTAGTTTGATTGATTATTGTCATCCGTCATCGCCTTGGTGAAGGGTAAATAGATATATCTAAATTCAGTGTAAATGATAATGATTGCCATTAATGAAAATGGCAAGTTTTTTTTGATATAAAGCGAAAGAAAGACACAATAAAGCCAAAAGCAAAAATAAATTCTTTATTATCAATAAATTAAAAATAAACCGTTGTCATTTATTATTTTTTAGATATAAATTAGATATATCAAAAATACAGGAGACATCGATGCGACATCATCACGAAGAGGGCCACGGCGAACAGGGCCGTCGCGGCGGCGGACGCCGCCAGCGTTTCTTTGGCCACGGCGAATTGCGCCTGGTGATCCTCGATATCCTTTCGCGCAACGCCAGCCACGGCTATGAGCTGATTAAAGAGATTGAGGCGCTGACGCAAGGTAATTACAGCCCCAGCCCCGGCGTTATCTATCCGACGCTCGACCTGCTGCAGGATCAGGGATTGATTAGCGTAGAAGAGGAAAATGGGCGTAAAAAAATCGCTATCACTGAAGAGGGACTCCGCCTGCGCGCCGAAAGCGGCGAGCTGTTAAGCCAAATTCAGACGCGCCTGCAGGAACGCATGGTCGGCTGCGAATTGCGCAAAAATCCGCAGATGAAACGCGCGCTGGAGAACTTTAAAGCGGTGCTGGACCTGAAGGTCAACCAGCAGAGCATCAGCGACGCTCAATTGAAACAGATCATCGGCGTGATTGACCGCGCGGCGATGGAAATCTCCCAGCTCGATTAACCTCTCGCACCACAATAGTTCCCAGGCTGCTCCATCACGCGGCAGCCTGCACCACCCCAATTCATACCGCTTCACACCCCAACGGCAGTTTATCTTGCAGCCTCAGGAATAAAACGTGCCAATAATTAAGTTATGAGATTAAATTTTGCACATTTGCGCCTTAACTTTGCGTTTATCCCGATTTTCATCGTCGCTGCCAGGCTGGCGTAATCCCTGCAATACTTAATTCAGTATCATGTGATACGCCCCCCCAGGAGCACATTTTGAACAGGTTACCTTCCAGCGCATCGGCTCTGGCCTGCAGCGCGCACGCACTGAATCTCATCGAGAAGCAATCGCTCTCCCATGACGAAATGAAAGCACTGAACCAGGAGGTGAGAGAATACTTTAAAGAACATGTGAACCCGGGGTTTCTGGAGTATAGAAAATCGGTCACAGCCGGCGGGGATTACGGAGCCGTAGAGTGGCAAGCGGGAGGGTTAAATACGCTTGTCGACACCCAGGGACAGGAGTTTATCGACTGCCTTGGTGGGTTTGGCATCTTCAATGTAGGGCACCGTAATCCAGTTGTGGTATCCGCCGTCGAAAATCAACTCGCGAAACAACCGCTTCACAGCCAGGAGCTGCTGGACCCGCTGCGGGCGATGCTGGCGAAAACGCTGGCGGCCTTAACGCCCGGCAAGCTCAAATACAGTTTCTTCTGCAATAGCGGCACGGAATCGGTGGAAGCGGCGCTGAAGCTGGCAAAAGCCTATCAGTCTCCGCGCGGCAAGTTTACCTTCGTCGCCACCAGCGGCGCGTTCCACGGTAAATCGCTGGGTGCGCTGTCGGCCACCGCGAAATCGACCTTCCGTAAACCGTTTATGCCGCTGCTGCCGGGCTTCCGCCACGTGCCGTTCGGCGATATCAACGCCATGCGTTCCATTCTGAGCGAATGCAAGAAAACCGGTGATGACGTCGCGGCGGTGATCCTTGAGCCTATCCAGGGCGAAGGCGGCGTGATCCTGCCGCCGGCGGGTTACTTACCGGCGGTCCGTAAACTGTGCGACGAGTTTGGCGCGTTGCTGATCCTCGACGAAGTACAGACCGGCATGGGCCGCACCGGCAAGATGTTCGCCTGCGAGCATGAAAACGTGCAGCCGGATATTCTATGTCTGGCCAAAGCGCTCGGCGGCGGCGTAATGCCGATCGGCGCGACGGTGGCGACGGAAGAGGTCTTCTCGGTGCTGTTCGATAACCCATTCCTGCACACCACCACCTTCGGCGGCAACCCGCTGGCCTGCGCGGCGGCGCTGGCGACGATCAACGTCTTGCTCTCGCAGAACCTGCCGGCGCAGGCGGAGCAAAAAGGCGATCTGTTGCTGGACGGCTTCCGTCAACTGGCGCGCGAATATCCGGATCTGGTGAATGAAGTCCGTGGGAAAGGCATGCTGATGGCCATTGAGTTTGTCGATAACGAGATTGGCTATAACTTTGCCAGCGAGATGTTCAGACAGCGGGTGCTGGTCGCCGGGACGTTAAACAACGCCAAGACGATCCGCGTTGAACCGCCGCTGACGCTCACCCTCGAACAGTGCGAACAGGTGCTGAAGGCGGCGCGCAAGGCGCTGGCGGCACTGCGCGTTTCGGTCGAAGAGACATAATTCACACCCGACCCTCTCCCGCCGGGAGAGGGTATTTTCGCGTTATACCACCCGCACGCCTGCCGGCATGGCGCGCTCCGGCGTCAACAGCACGCTTTCGCTTTCATCCTCGGTTTCCGCGCATAACAGCATGCACTCAGAAGTTTCACCACGCATTTTGGCTTTCGCCAGATTACACAGCACCACCACCGTTTTCCCCAGCAGCTCCTCTTCGCTGTAGTAGGGCACCAGGCTGGTGACCGTCTGCAGCGTGCGGTCGCCGACATCAATCCGCGCAATGTACAGTTTGTCAGCATTGTCATGGCGCTTCACCTCGACAATCTTGCCGACGCGCATCTCCAGTTTGGCAAAATCAGCGTAAGCTACGGTATCCATCTCTCACCTCCAGTAAATTTTTACTAAAAGATAGCAAGTTTTTGCCGTTCGTCTGCATAATGCTGAGAATAATGCTACTTCTGTCACGCTATCGCCGGGGAAAACAGCCCTCGCGCGCAGGCGTTTTTTACTGAAATAAGGTGCAGGACGCGACGCTTGCTTTACAATGGATGAGCAAACATGGGCAACGTCCGATAAAGGAAAAAGATGGCAACGCTAAAAGACATTGCGACCGAAGCGGGTGTTTCGCTGGCGACGGTTTCCCGGGTGTTAAACGACGATCCCACCCTGAACGTGAAAGAAGAGACCAAGCATCGCATTCTCGAGATTGCGGAGAAGCTGGAGTATAAAAGCAGCAGCGCGCGTAAAACGCAGGTCCTACCCGTCGGCCACCATCATATCCTGGCGCTGTACAGCTACCAGCAAGAGCTGGAAATTAACGACCCTTACTATCTCGCCATTCGCCACGGTATTGAAACCCAGTGTGAAAAGCTGGCCATCGAGCTCACCAACTGCTATCTCAATAACACCCTGCCCGAGCTGAAAAAGGTCACCGGCGTATTGATTATCGGCCAGCCGACGCGCGAGCTGCGCGAAACCGCCAGCGCGCTGACCGACAATATCTGCTTTATTGATTTCCACGAAGCCGGCAGCCCGTACGATGCGGTGGATATCGACCTGGTACGTATCGCTAAAGAGGTGGTCGACTTCTTTATCCAGCAGGGCGCGTCGCGTATTGGATTTATCGGCGGCCAGGACCAGCCCGGCAAGGCCGATATTCGCGAAGTGGCGTTTGTGGAGTACGGCCAGTTGAAGGGCGTGGTTTCAGCCGATGATATCTGGCGCGGCGGTTTTTCCAGCTCGTCCGGTTATGAGCTGGCGAAGCAGATGCTGGCGCAAGCGGAATTTCCGCGGGCGCTGTTTGTCGCCTCGGACTCCATCGCCATTGGCGTGCTGCGCGCCATTCACGAACGCGGGCTGGCGATCCCGGAAGATATTTCGCTGATTAGCGTCAATGATATCCCCACCGCGCGCTTTACCTTCCCGCCGCTGTCGACGGTGCGGATCCACTCCGAAATGATGGGTAGTCAGGGGGTGAACCTGCTGATCGAGAAGGCCCGCGATGGCCGCGCCCTGCCGCTTAACGTTTTTGTTCCCAGCGTGTTGAAGCTGCGCGGCACCACCCGTTAATCCAACCCCATCCCGGCGGCGCTTCGCTTAGCCGGGCTACCGGTCCTGGCCAGAACGCCATTCTGTAGGCCGGGTAAGGCGAAGCCGCCACCCGGCATAAAGCGGCTTCATCCCCCATCCAGTTCCCCGGCGGCGCTTCGCTTAGCCGGGCTACCGGTCCTGGCCGGAACGCCATTCTGTAGGCCGGATAAGGCGCAGCCGCCACCCGGCATAAAGCGGCTTCATCCCCATCCAGTTCCCCGGCGGCGCTCCGCTTAGCCGGGCTACCGGTCCTGGCCGGAACGCCATTCTGTAGGCCGGATAAGGCGCAGCCGCCACCCGGCATAAA